>JAJMBM010000114.1:0-33461 GCA_030565325.1 Insectozyma coleopterorum
GATTGCCTTGTAGACCCCTGTATAAACCGTCAGCATTTGCAAAAAAAAAAAAAATAAAATAAAATAAAATAAAACCCGGGTGGAATATATATATATACAATATGTGGTGTTTTGTTACTCAAATGTGAAGAATAAAATCGCTTAATCAAGAAAAGTTATTAATTTTTCTTTTTCGTCCATCCAACAAAAAAAAAAAAAAAGTAATACATAAAAGGAGATGTTGCTTTATATTGGTAAGTACACTTTTTTTTTTACAATTTTGCAACCATTTGAACAGAAAATGAAAACTATAATGTATATTCTAAACTTGGTTTTGGTTTTATTTGACTCTAGTTATTGGCTTATCGTAATTGAATAACACTGTTTCGATATTTTCCATACACGTCAATGCAGTGTATTTATCATTTTCATCTAATGCAGAACCTATATGAGGAGTTAACAAAACATCATCTCTATCTAATAATCCAGGGTGTATTTCGGGCTCTTGTTCAAATACATCTAAGCCTGCAAATAGGATTTTTCCATTTTTCAATCCATTAACTAATGCTTGCTCATCAATACAAAATCCTCTACCTATATTAATAATTCTAAATGGCTTTTTCATTTGATTTATCAAGTCTTCATTCACTAAATGTCTAGTCATTGGAGTGCCCGGACATGAAATTACTATTAAATCCGCAACATCAGTAGCATCTTGTAATGATTCATGAAAAGTGATTTTATAATTTAATTTACCTTCTTCTTCTGGAGTCAACTTTCTTCTGTCCACATAATGAATGTTCATACCAATACATGCTAATCTATTAGCTACCAACAAACCAATATTTCCTAATCCGACTATCACCACATTATGATTCTTAGGTGAATAATTTGATCTACCACAACATGAATAAGCATACGTTTCACCTACTATAGGCTTAATCACCGCTTTACCATTTTTGGGGTCAAAATTACCATTAACTAATGAGGTTCTTAATACACCGCAATTGACTAGATTTTCACGTTTATTTAAATGATTTTCATAAAATTTAAAATTTCTAAAACTTGCCAATGCATCGTACAAGACTAAATCCGCAACTGCTTCAAACGCAACTTGTGAAGGAACATTAGTTAAAATAATATTTCTTGAATTCAACGCTTCAACATCAAATGAATCAATGCCAACAGTACATGAAGCGATGATTTTTAAATTACAAGGTAAGCAATCGATTAATTTCCCATTCAATCCTCCAATTGGACTAAATCCAGGCCAGCCCGTATATATAGCTTCTATGTCATTAAATTTATTCTTGAAATCATAAATTGTCTGCTCTAATGATGAAACTTTATATAAAATACATTCAAATTTTTTTTCAAATTCTTGTAAATACTCTCTTTTGGGAAATTCCAAAAACAAAACCTTTTGCTTAATTGTCATTTATGATATCGTTAATAGAAAAATTTTTCTAAAAAAAATTTCTTCTTTTCATTAGTTTAAATATCATTCTATATTAATCTGTTTCCCGTTTCAAATTGTGAGGCTCAATGTATATTTTTTCGATAACCGCTTCTATCCTCGCTCACGTGTACGGAACTGCTTTTTCAATAACCGATAAAATCCACAAGTCACGTGTGTGGATATTTACATTAACAACAAATCAAAACAAGAAGAAGAAGAAGAAGAAGAAGAAGAAGAAGAAGAAGAAGAAGAAGAAGATGGATGTTTCTACAAGTAGTTTCTTAATATGCGTATAATTATGGTTATAAAACAAAACTAAAATGAATCATATATTATCTTGATAGTAAATCTATTACTTTTTTTTTTATTATTTTAATCTAATGAGCCATGTCTGGTTCACCCAAGTATTTAGCTTTCAAAACAGTACCGCATTGCCAACATCTTGATAATTTACCTTCTTCTACTTTCATCCAATATGGTTTATGATCATGGTCTTCGGTACCTTTACAACCAACATATCTATAACCCATATAAGTTGGGACTAAGAATGGATCGTCAATGGTACCTTTACCTTCGGTGATTGGACTTTCTATGTCGAAAACATCAACACCTTCAGCTTTACCTAACAATTCCAATCTGTGTAAACCTGTAGCTTGTTCTAAATCAGTTGGAATAGTACCTGCTTTAGCACCAGGACCAATCAAGGATTCTGGACTGAGATTGACTTCACTTAAATCTTTGGCTGTCTTGACAGCTCTTTCAGTTTCAGTACTTGTTTTATTCAAATAAATTCTTGAAACTGATAAAAATCTTGTTGGTTGTTGTCTGATAATTCTGAATGTATTACGAGCAAGCATTTCTAAAAGGTTAGTATTCAAATATAAAAGTGGAGATGAAGAAATGGATAATTGTGTCACATTTCATCTTTGAAAAGATTATCAATTTCATCTCATCCAAATGATGGAACATACTATAATTTTATGAATATTTATATATGATTGAGAATAGTTAATGGAAAAAAATAATTGGATTGGATGTAAATAAAAATTGAAGTAATAATTATTATATTATTTTTTAAATGGTTGTTATTTGATAAAAATTAAAACTCTAGTATTTATTCAAACTAGTGGTTTACTATTATAAAATCAGCCAACTTTTTCGTTTTTCTGTCTAAATGTATTTTTTGTTTCGCACTAATAAATTATTGGTTAAATTTAATTGGTTCTCGTAATTTTAAATAAAAGTACTACCAAGTGTGACAGCCTGAAACAAACAACACATCTTGCCAATTCAGGATGATACTGATTATAGTAATCTACACTCATTTTTATCTACAGTGTAATATAATGAAATTGATGTATATATATCAAGAGTTAACTCCCTACTCCATTTGACAGGAACTAAAATGTGACCCAGAGTATATTACCACAAATTGATCCAACGATTAAATATGCTAGATTTAAGTTATCCTTTAATTAAGATGTCAACCAAATTGGAGTAATTAGTATAAGGATTGTCTTTGGGGTTCGGAGTTTAAGGAAAATCTGTCATTCTAGACAGATATCAAAATGGGGAGAGTGTTGCGCACGTCAAAAAATACAATATTTTGACCAAAATTTGAAAAATCCATATGAAGTAAAAGTATACAAACTATAGAAAACCTAGGAAAAAACAGTAAAACTAAATGATTAAAAATAACGAAAGCAATAATAATCTCAGCTAAAACCGTGGTAGGGGTTTTTCTGTAGAGACTAGATAGTTTGTACAGTTTTACCTAATATTATACAATAGTAAAAAAAAAAAAAAAACCTACAAATAGCTTTAGCTGAATTAAATTTGTCTTTCATTGTTATTTGGTTAAATTGTTTTATGTTTCTTAGTAAATTTTCAAGTTTGTTTTTGAATTGACAGATTTAGAGAACTTTAGACTTGATTACGCTTAATAAGTTTTGCAACCTTTGACAAGTTCTCATTTGCCTACTTATCTGTGATACATGTATTCTTTTTAATATCTGAAGTATTATCATTTATAATAATTTCGAGTTTACTTGTTTTTATTGTTTAAACGAGTCTGCTCAATTATTATTTACCTCATTACATTGTACATTTTAACTGCTTGTGACGCAAGTGAATTGAATTAATCAGGTTTAAATGATACACTTTTCGTGCAATATAATTGTATTAAAAAAGCGTTTAAGAAATCAATCTAAACATACTTGTACTTTATCAGTAATCACGCTTTCCATTTCTTATTCTAACACCAATTTAAAATGATTTAAAAATCAGTCTATATTTTATCATTGGACAAAAAGATAAGATAAGAATAAATTGTTGCAAAATGAAACCAATAGCCCTAACAACAAGCACATGACTAGAGTTGGGAATCACCAATTAGGAATTACAATTACATAATCAATTTGATTATCATTACATAATGTTTCTTATTATATGCACACTTTTTTTCTGGTGAGAAAGTTTGTTAACTACTGGGAATAGATAGTAAATTACACTACTAACATAGTTAATTTTTTGATTGTGTGTGCGAAATTCCACTCTCACTCTTTTAGTTTAATAAAATTTTTCAAAATTTGATTTTAAATTTTCTTTTACAACAAGTAAATTAATAAGTATGTTACAAAACATAGACACATATAGAGATGATATTTTGAGACTATACCAAGAATGATAATA
Source organism: Insectozyma coleopterorum (assembly GCA_030565325.1). Lineage (NCBI taxonomy): Eukaryota > Fungi > Ascomycota > Pichiomycetes > Serinales > Debaryomycetaceae > Insectozyma > Insectozyma coleopterorum. Next base: position 4,130 of record JAJMBM010000114.1, read on the forward strand.
TAATTAAAAGTTTGAATGAGAACACAACAACAAGGGGAAATCCATAAATGAAACGGGGAATTAAGATCATAAAATTGAAATCACGAATATTTATCAAAAATATAATAATTAATTAATTAATTTCATGATATCATCAATTATTATACATTGTTCTTTTATACTAACAATTTATTCTTTTAGAAAATGCCAAAAAAGAGAGCTTCCAACGGTAGAAATAAAAAAGGTAGAGGTCACGTTAAACCAGTCAGATGTTTAAACTGTGCTAGATGTGTTCCAAAAGATAAAGCCATCAAAAGAGTTACCATCAGAAACATGGTTGAAGCTGCTGCTGTTAGAGATTTATCAGAAGCTTCAGTTTACGCTGAATACGCTTTACCAAAATTATACAACAAATTACACTACTGTGTTTCATGTGCTATTCACGCTAGAATTGTCAGAGTCAGATCAAGAACCGATAGAAGAATCAGAGCTCCACCACAAAGAAAAAGATTTACTGCTGACAAAAAAGTCTCACCACAAGATGCTGCTAAAAAAGCCATCTAAACATTTTAATAACTTTATGAGTTAATAGAATGGTTAAATAGTTAATACAAAATGTTACATTAAAAAATACAATTTCTTTATAAACTAAATTCAAAAGTAAACCCATGTTGTTAAATATTAAAGAGTTTTTTGTTGCAAGTTCGCTTATGCCATTTTTTTTTTTTTTTTTTTTTTTTTTTTTTTTTTTTTTTTTTTTTTTTTGAATTTAGTTCGACTATAATAATTAATTCGTTGGGTGGTGTCGATGCCGCATTCATTGGAGTATATCCAATGATAAGAAAGTTATAAATAATAACAACTACTATAGTTCAAATGTATTAAAATGATCAAAAATTGTACAACACAGATTGAAACAACTTGGCTAAACTTGAGCAATATTTGGGTATCAATGGAAAACTGCAAAATTGTAGATTTCCAACGATAGCTTAAAAAAAAAAAAAAACATTTGTCAAAAATTGAGAAGAATTCCCCCAATTAAAACAATTCTATACATCTCTCTCAATCCCAAACCATTCATCTAAGTTCAATACTAATCTATTTAAACGTCTGCTCAATTAATTAATTAATTCAAATTTGGTTGAAAATTTGGGAGATGGACATTATTTCCATATCCTGTATATAACCAAAGAGATTTCTCACTTTCTCATTTTTAAATGTTTACTCTCACAATTTTATTCAATTACCAACTATTATAATTACAATATTATTATTCAATAAACACTTTGAGTTATCATTACCATCAAAGCGACGAAAAAAAAAAAACTGTCATATTATTTTCCTTGTACTTTGCATAATCATCCCTATTAATTCAGCAATATCTATCATGACAGATCAATGGAGATTTAGCCAGTGTTTTGGAGATAAAACAGATATCGGTGATATTACAGAAGCTGATATCATATCCACTACCGAATTTGATTCAACCGGAGATTATCTAGCTACTGGGGATAAAGGAGGTAGAATTGTCTTATTTGAAAGAAACCAATCAAAGAAAAGTTGTGAATATAAATTCTTTACCGAATTTCAAAGTCATGATGCTGAATTCGATTATCTTAAATCTTTAGAAATTGAAGAAAAAATAAATAAAATAAAATGGTTGAAAAGTGGTAATGATTCATTATATTTATTGTCAACAAACGATAAGACTATAAAGTTATGGAAAATTCAAGAAAGACAAATTAAATTAGTTTCTGAAAATAATCTTAATGGATTAAGTCATTTTCCTCATCGTAATAGTGGTAATATAAATATATCAAATTTGAAATTGCCCCAATTACAATTACATGATAAATTAATATCGGCTCAACCAAAAAAGATATATTCAAATGCTCATGCTTATCATATAAATTCCATATCAATAAATTCTGATCAAGAAACTTATTTATCAGCAGATGATTTAAGAATAAATTTATGGAACTTGGGTATTGCCGATCAATCATTCAATATTGTTGATATAAAACCTGGCAATATGGAAGAATTAACTGAAGTTATAACAAGTGCAGAATTCCATCCTTTACAATGTAATTTATTCATGTATTCGTCCTCAAAGGGAACAATAAAATTAGCGGATATGAGATCAAATTCTCTTTGTGATAGTCATGCAAAGATTTTCGAAGAATATTTGGATCCTTCATCACATAACTTTTTCACCGAAATTACAAGTTCAATATCTGATGTGAAATTTAGTCACGATGGAAGATATATTGCAAGTAGAGATTACATGACCGTTAAAATTTGGGATTTAGCAATGGAAAATAAACCAATTAAAACAATAAATGTACATGAACATCTTAGAGAAAAATTATGTGATACTTATGAAAATGATGCAATTTTTGATAAATTTGAAGTACAATTTAGTGGTGATAATAAATCAGTTATGACGGGTTCATATAATAACAATTTCATGATTTACCCAAATTCAGTAGTATCAAGTGATACAAATGTTAAAACTATTAAAAAAAATACTCAAAAAAAGAGGAAAACAAATTATAATAATAACAACAACAACAATATTAATGATGATGATGATGAATATGATCAAAGTGATGAAGATGATGAAAATTCAGATAATGAAATACCTCCAAACAGTAACAAAAATTCACCAAGTTCACAATTGGAAGATGAAGAAGAACAAGAAGAGGTTATTTTACAAGCGGATAAATCAGCATTTAAATCTAAAAAGACTGGTCATCCAATGAGACGTAGAATGATGAGTGGTGTTGGTAGTAACTTAGAAACAGGAGATTTTGATGATTTAGATTTTAAAAAGAGTATACTTCATTTATCATGGCATCCTAGAGAAAATTCAGTCGCAATTGCTGCAACTAATAACTTATACATATTTTCAACATTATAAGAAGAAGAAGAAGAAGAAGAAGAAGAAGAAGAAGATTTCCTTTTGTATTATTAATAATAAAATCGATTTTTCATTTCTTTTGTAAATGTATGTGTGTTTTTTTTTTCTTACTACTAATATACAATTGCATAATAATTTTTAATAATAACATTAAATATATATATCTATACATATATTTGAAAACAACCTCAATATGTTTAAGACTCACATTTAATCTTTTACAACGTGTCTATTAACATCAGAATTCCAGAATAAGGTTTTGTCACCATCACCCCAAAAGAATGGTTTGCTTCTAATATTTTGATACTCATATTGAGTTGGCCATTCATCATCGGTCAAGTGTTTATCATGTTCTCTATGTTTAGCATGTTCCATTTCAACTTTTGCAACAGGAATAGCAGTCAATATTAAAGCAGGCAAAGCAACAAAATAAGTAAATTTTCTCCAGGTATTAGTAACAGATTCTGAATGATGAACTTTTTCTTCCATTTTTCTAGTAAATTCTTTACCCAACTCTTTATTTGGTTTGTAGGCTAAATCCTTTAAGAACTTTGATGGAGCATAATGAGATGCAAATCTCTTAGTAACAAATTGTCTAATATTTTGTTGAAACATTATTGAATAGATTTGGAAATAAAATAAAAATTGTGTGTAATGGATATAGATGTAAAATTGAGTAGTTAGATAAAAATTGTGTCAATTATTATGAGTTGATTTTTTTTTGTTTAGAGTAGAAAATTATACTTCTGTTTCTTCTAATTGGGCAGTTTGTATATGCAGGTGGACAAAAAAAACAACAGGAGAGCTACCATGTGCACAAGTTTAAAAGTAATTATCAATAAGAGATTACACTTTATTGCAATCAATTGCAATTTACATAATTACTCTTTTGTAGAATGAATGGAAAACCAAAAGAATTGTTAATTTCTATTAAAGATAAACATCTTCAAGTGTTTAAAGCTCAAAGAGCTGACACTATAAGAGAAATTGTTTAATTAACAGAGAAGCCGCATTGTTACTTGAAGAAGAAGTGCGGGTTCAAAGAAGTTATAATGACACATTTAATATAATACTACTACTACCTTGATTGTAGAACTGTGATTACATTCTTGAGCAATGTTTTACACATAGGGTGTCCACAAGTACATATTGAACACTGTATTACTCAATGAACAATATAATAATGTTAACTCATTCAAGTGGACAAATAGCCAGGCATTCATCAATTGTTGATGGTCTCTGCATTAAGATTTATCACAGAATTACAAAAGTCAAACCGCGTGCTACTCAAATCCACCAATAGTCACTCTTGATAAGTGGTGGTGGTGGTGTAATAATGAATGAATGGGTTGTTGTTCTGATAGATTAAATATCTAATGCGCGCGTTTCAGAAATAAATTATTTAATTTTCTTTCTCTGTGTTTTGATTTTCTTTTTTTTTTATTTATTTATTTTTTACAACACATTTACAACCATTTATCACCATTCCCATATTCCACACAAAGTAATGCTGAATTTAAACATATCAGCCGAGGATATATTACAATCATTCAACAACCCTTCTATAAGTGATGATATCAAATTAAACTACATTCAAAATTTAAAAACCCATATCAAAAAAGATTCAATCGATTTATCTCAAATTGACTTATATTTAAACATTATAATCAAAGGTTTAGAGGTTCAAAGTTTAGATATACTGTCAATCAGTTTTAATTCATTATCGTATCTAATCAAACGTATCAGTGTCCAAGATAAGTCTGGCAGACTATTAAAAGATCAAAGTTTTCTAATCTTACCCATTTTAATCAATAAATTATCTATAAATTCTTCTAAAAAAGCTTTGGAAGATTACTGGTTGAGTGCTCCATATCAAGTTGAGGATGCGTTGTTGGAAATTTCATTCAATAATTCAAATGTGGCAATTACAATCGAATCGATTAAATGGATAAATCAAATTTTTAATAACATCAGTAAAAAAATTAATATCGAATCTTTTATACCACATATTTTAACTTCAATAAATTTACATCCAAATAATAAAGAATTAATAGAAGCCACAAAACGTTTATTAGAAAGTTATTATAAAATATACCCCGATGCAATAACAAACTTGGATTTAAATAATTTATCATTTGAAATTAATGATATAATCAATTCAATAAAGGGCACTAAAGAACAACCAAATACAATACAAGCAGTATATAATGATGATGATGATGATGATGATGACGATTATTTGAGTGAATTATCCGATTTATTAGAAAAAGTACATTGTAATGTATCAACCGATATACAACCATTAGATGTCGATAATGTAAATAATTTATATCACATGTTCGATACATTTTCGCCGTGTTTTGAAAATAAAGAAACTGAAACCAATTGGAAAATAAGAGAGAAGAATATTATTAAAATACGAAGTTTAATACGTGGAAATTCATCAAATTCATATACATTAGATTTAATAATGTGTTTAAAGAATCTAGCAAATGGATTATCAAAAGGTGCACAATCACTACGTACTACGTTATGTAGTCATAGTTGTCAATTATTAAAAGAATGTTCAATAATTTTAAAAAATGAATTTGAACCAGTTGCAGAACTTTTATTTCCAAATTTAATTAAATTATGTTCATCGACGAAAAATATAACTTCAACGAATGCAAATATGACAGTTTGTTCTTTTTATTCATATTTACCATATAATCAAAAATTAATTCAAAGAATTTTATCAGCAGTGGATGAAAAAAATTTTCAACCAAGATCTTATTCTGGCATTTGGTTACAAATTATACTTTTAAGATTTGGAATTGATAATTCATTTTTAAACAATCATGAATCTTTTGTAATTGAATCCAGTTTTAAAGTATTAATTAAATTATTAAAAGATGCAAATCCAAAAGCAAGACAAATTGCAAAAGATTGTTATTTTTGTTTTACAAAAGTATTTCCAAATGAAGGTGATCAATTGTTGAAAAAGTTAGATTCAAATACAATCAAAGCCTTGGAAAGATCTCAAAAGACTTCTGCTCAAACTACAAGACCATCATCATCACGACCTTCATTAAAAGAAGTTATAATGGAAAAGAATAAAGAACTTAGACAAAAACAACAAAGACCACCATCTAGATTTGATAGTTATTCAGTTCCATTACCAAAAGTGATCCATAAACCGTCTATAAAACCATTACTGAATAGGTTTACTAAACCTTCAATTAGATCTTCAAGTTGGACATCACATGAATCAACACCACGAATACAAGGTGAAAGAATACGTAGTTCAACTGAAATTAAGAAAACTCCAATTATTGATACAACTACATCATCATCTCCTAAACCAACTACACCAAATAAACGTATTTCAACTTCATCAATTGATAATAATAATAATAATAATAACAATAATGATGTAATAATTAAATTTTTATCTTCAAGTGATGAATCAACAATTATTGAAGGTATAAGTTTAGTTAAATATTCATTTATTGGTAAAGAAAAATTGCCAAATGAAATAAAAGATGTAATTAAGAAAATAGCAGATCAGTATCCATTATTATTAAAGCCTTTATTGATATCAAATGAACTTGTATTTAAACAAACATCATTGCTATTTCAACCAAATGATTTTCTAAGAGTTTGTTCATTAAATTTTCCAAATTCTCTAGATGAAAAAACATTTGATAAAATAATTTCATGTATTGAAATACCACAATTTTTTCAATCTTCAATAAATTTATTAACTTGCATAATTGATTCACCTGATATTTTAGGATCCCAAGATTTCATAAAACAAATTATAAAATATAAGTTTGAAATTGCAACGTTTTTACTTAATGCATTAATAATTTCATTAAATAAACTAGCAATTACCGCAGTACATTTTGATGAATTATTAAATGAACTAATTAGATCAATAGTATTGTTCAAAGCTTCAAATTGTTATGATTTACTAACAAAAGTATTTTGCCAATTATATACAATTGATACCGGGAAATTCATGGACATTTTAAAAATTAAAGATGAAGATTTAAAAGAAGAAATTGAAAATATAGTTGGAATAGATAGTACTATGAAAATAAGAAGACCATTAAATAATTCATTATTTGATTTAACTGAGGTTATGGTACGTCCTAAAAATGGTGAAAAATTAGAAATAAGTCCCAAGAAATTTGAAACTGATTTCACAATGATTATGCCAAAGAAGAGTGATTTCATGAACAATGATATAAATTCTCAACAACAACAACAACAACAACAACAACAACAACAACAACAACGTCCGTTAAAATTAGTTAAGAAATCACCCGATAAAAAAGATAATAATTTATTAGAAATGATTGAAAAAGTAGACCCATTAAAATCCATCTCCAATAAAATCCATAAAATATCAATTTATGAAGATTGTGAAAAAATTAATCATGAATTGAAAAGTGAAAGAAATTGGGGAAATTTTCAACTTGCAAAATTATTAAATAAAGATTTAGATTTAAATTTCAATGTTGAAATATTTGAAATGGAATGTAAGAAATTAGTATTAAAACCAAAGGATGAACAAATTGTAATGAATTTAATCACATCAATTGAATCCATGTCATCTGCAAATTATGAATATAGAGAATATTTCTTAACTAAAGGGAAATTAATACTCGAAGATTCATTATGGGAATATTTTACAAGATTAAATTTATTAACTTATCAACAAACAATTAATGGATTATATTTATTGAAAATCCTACTTCGATATAATTATGAAACAATTTGTATTAGTAAAATATGGATTTTATTAAAAGAAACAAACATAAATGAAAAATTAGATTCTGAAATGTATTTTGTATGGAGGGAAATTTTATACGAATTCAAATTAAATTTTGAATTACAAGAAATCATATTAAATTATTTAGAAACTTGCTCAAATTTAAATATCACAATACTGAATTTATCAATGGAATATTTATCAAAATGTTTAATTCAAGATGATAAAATTGACACTAGAAGAATTTATAGATTAGATGGTATTTTTAATAAAATTCTTATAAATAAAGAAGTCACATTAAGGAAAAATGCAACTATATGTTATAGTAGTTTATTAAAAAATACATCTTTATCAATAGAGGTGAAAGAAGTTTTAAATAAAGTAAAATCAAAATATTCATTATCACAACAACGATTAATTGAATTTTACGCTCATAGATAACACACAAAAAATTAAAATACATAATAATTCATTTTAATATTTAAGACTCTAAATATTTTTATTTAAAATTCACATACACGCCATCGAAATGATTTAATATTAAACTTACTCTTAATTTCGGAGGATATTCTTGTTTAGTTGATAGCGATTCAAAAGTTTGACACAATCTAGTAATAACGTATGAAATTTCAGTTAAAGCAAATTGTTGACCTAAACAAATTCGAGGACCTCCATTGAAAGGTATATAAGCCCAACCTATTTTATTTAACGTTTTCCATCTTTCAGGTATGAAATTATTTGGATCCGATCCAAAGTATTTTTCTTGTCTATGTAAATGATAAGTTGTATAAATTATTGAAGTGCCCTTTTCAATGAAAATTGGTGAATTTCCATCATTTCCACCACCTTTCGGTAAGGTCGTTCTTTTGATTGCAGTTTTTAAATTTACAGGTACTGTAGGATACATTCTCAACGTTTCATTTATGACAAATTTTAAATACTCACATCGTTTTAAAGTTTCAAATGTTGGTTTACCATTTTCACCGAAATTATCAAAAATTTCATTTCTCAATTTTTGATAAATTCTTGGATTTTGAGATAATTCAAAGATTAGAAATGAAATTAATGATGATGTTGTATTTCTACCTGCTAATAATATACTCAAAATTTCATCTTTTAAAATCTTTTTATTTCTGGTTACTTTGACTAATTTGGGTAAAATCGTGAATCTTTTATTTTCATCCAATTCTTCCTGGGTTAGATTCAAAGCTTTATCGACGTAATAATCAGCAACCGATTGTATTTTCCCACATGCATTTCTAAATTTCTTACCATCAATTAAGAAATATAATGATTGTGCCATTGATCTCATAGATAAATAATCACCAACGATTTCAAAAGCTTTAAAAAATTCTCCCCCACTACATTGAACATCAATATCGTCATTAATATTTGAACTCTCCATTGAATTGATACTATGGTTGAATAAGAAATCACTAGCGGTGTCTAAAGTAAATTTAGAAATCAAGTGTTGAAAATCAAAAGTATCACCATTTTTCGAAATGATCAATTTTAATAATATTTGAACATGTTTCTCCAATGATTCAGTATGACTAATCGATTCTCTTGTAAATTGTGGTTTCAAGAAATTTCTAGATTGTTTCCATCTGAATCCATCGAGTGTAAATATTGAATCTCCCAATATGGGGTTTAAAAATTTAGGTCGTTTACCAATTGAAAATTCTTCAAATTGAACGGATAAAAGTGCTTTAATATTTATAGGATCTATAGTTGAGATAAAATTTGAACCAATAAAATTGGTTTGAAAAGTTTCAACATCAATTCCACTTAATTCATTATTAAATTCTCCTTTATTTCTGGAATTTCTAATTTCAATGAGTTTTAGAATACCAAACCATGAATTATGAATTTTAAACGGTTCACCACAGGAATGAAGTTTTTTAAATTTCCATATTTGAAACGATTTAATTAGTGTGGATATGATGTATAATACAACAATAACACCAATTACATAGTACATCATTAATGGATATGGATATAATTATAATTAAATTATTTAGTTGGATTATTTTTTTATACTATCTCCACTTTTTCGCGACCTTTATGTCACATGTATACTAAATTTTGCAGCCAAAAAAAAAGAGGTACAAAATTGAATATTTATACAGTTAAGCCGCTTATTTTGTCTAAAACAAAACCCAACTTTTGTACACATTTATCAGAATATCAAAACTAATTTGGAATAAATTCTATCCGACACATAGATTTGCAATAGCAGGAATAATTGCTGCTCATGATTTTTCAACAGGATTTTATCAGAGAATAGACCGATACCTACAAGTAATATACACCTTATGGAAACGACGACAGAATTCTTCAAAGAAGATTACGAACCCAATTAAACGTAATCAAATTCAAAGTCTCATTCAATCGGTCAATGCAAAAACAATTTTGATATAATTAACTAAGAAGTAACAACCATAGTCAACAACAAAAGAAAAACATGGAAAAAACAATGAAAACAATAATAATCTCAGCTAAGACTGTGGTAGGTTTTTCTGTAGAGACTAGATAGCTTGTATTATAGTTTTATATACTGTAAAAAAAAAAAAAAAAGCCACCATCTTAACAAAAACCGTTACAAACTAAAATAGTTTGTTTCATATAGATAACAGTAAGAATAGAAATAATTAAAAACTTTGTCTTTATTATATAGAAGTGAATATAGTTTTATACAAGAAATGTTTCCTGAAATTTCATGTATGCGTGTGTTCTAGTTAAATCTCTTTATTAACCAATTTTGTTACTTTTGAATTTAACACATTTTGAACTGTTGAATTATTTATTGTTTTCTCTTTTTCAACTTGTTTCTTATTAATACCACCTTTTATAAATGAGTTTCTCTTTTTCAAACCATTTGAATTTTTTCGTTCTGATGATTTATATAGCAACAATTGTTGTTGTTGAAGGTCATGTTCAGTGTGATATTGTGGCTGAATTGGTAGTTGATAAGTTAATTGCAGCGGAGAATATAAAGGTTGTTGTAGATGAAAAGTAGTAGGATGTGATTGTGCACGTAGTTGTTTATGTTGAGGAGGTTGAAATACCGCATTATAATAATCACCGTCTGGACGATTATAACAATATGATAAAGTTTCTTGATTATGATATGGGTCATAAAATCCCAGTGGAGGAAGAGGAGGAGGTGGCAAATATTGTTGTTGTTGTTGTTGTTGTTGTTGTTGGATGATTGGTTTCAAATATGCAGTTGGATAAGACTGTGAAGTTAATGGCGGCGGTTGTGTGATTCTGATATAATTCGATTGCAATTTATTTAAAGGTTCTTGATGTGGATGGGGTAAATAAACTTCTTCATTTCTAATTGTTAATTTAGTCGATTTTGTATTGGGTATAGTTGAGGTCAAGGGAGTTTTTATAGGTTGAGCTTGTTCAATTAAATATTCATCATTGTAAGCAACTTGATTAGTATGAGAATGTTGGAATAAAGTAGATGCATCCATGAAATTATCATAATTATCATCCATATAATGACCATAATTATTGTTATTATTATGGTCTAGTGTAATATATTCTTCTTGGTAATAATTTTGATTTGGTAATTGAGTTTCAAAGTAATCTAGTGGGAAGTCATCTTCATAATCATCAGAGTCATCATCATCACTAATTTGTAATTTTCTAGGAGTGAATTCACTCGATGATTTTTCACTTGAAATACTATTAGACTTATCATTCTCAACAGAACTATTACTTATATTGTTGTTGCTATTTGTTGTTGAATCATTTAGTATCATGGAATCATTGATTTTCTTTTGATGTTCCATGTATTTAGCCAATTGATTGAATAAATTCGAACTTTCATTATATTTAAAACTCAAAGCGGGTTCTCTTGAAGCTATTGTAGTTGGTTTTTGACCTTGTTTTTCCTTTTTCAAATCTCTTTCCAACGCATCAGCCATCAATTTATTATGAGGTACATTAAACCAAAAGAATACTTTTTGTTTCTTTTGAGTTCTTAAACATGAATTTTTGAATAAAAATTCTAAAAATTCAGATCGCGGGGGTTCTAAAACAGCATCAATTCCACACTTTAAATTTCTCAAATCGGAGAATATCCCTTCTTCGAATTTTTTCCTATCGATTATCTTTCTACCAAAATGTTCAAATTTATAAACAATACATCGAACTATATCTGTACCCGTTATGAAATATAAATTATTCCAAAATACACAACTCACAAATCCTTCATCATTATTCAAATAGTATCTTCTAATCACTTGATTCTCTTGCCAATTTGCCGGTGCAGTAGCTAGGAAAAACTTTAAATCTTCAATTAATCTTAATGATTCTTTAACATCACTTGGCGATTCTTCACTCGGATATGGACTTTGGTAGTAAATCGAATTATTGTTCTTAGTATTGTCATTATTTGAAATAATCTTGATTGAAGTATTATTGGTAGTCATTGAAATGTTAATATTGTTTGAACCAAGTTTGGGGATTATTGGATTTGAACGTAATATCGACATGTAATATCCATAAGTGTCAATTAATTATAACACTTTGAAAATATGACTAGTATATATATATAATAATGGTGATTATAATGATAAATAATCGTTTATATAAAATTATGTAATAAAAGTGACTAATATTATGTAATCTAATTAATTAATTTAAATTAATCCAAAACAAAATGGATAAAAAAAAAATAAACTGTAATTAATTAATAAAAACACACGAGCAAAAAAAGTGAAAACAGGAAATTTGTATTGACAACTAGGTCTATTACTTTTATTATTGCGATTATGAATCCAGATTGATATAATTAGTAGTTGATAAATCAGTTGTATTTTTTTCTTTATATGGGATTGTTATCAGTTATAATAATTTGGTTGTAAAAAAAAATAAAAAAAAACAATAATTACTTGTATCAAAAACTAGTTTTCGAAATAAAATATGAATCAATTATAAAACAGGATGAATATATATATATATTATATATACTTATATGTTTTAATATCGATAAGGAGTAATGTTGTAGATATAGTTATATATATAATTTGTATGTGTTTCTGGTTATGTTTTAAAATTTGTTTTAAAACTTTTTTTCTAAAACACTTGTATGGCGGGGAGGTAGTGTGCATTGTATCAAAAGCCATGATTTGCATGATCCTCACATTTCATTATGAAACAGTTACTTGACCAATCAGCCAATCGTGCGATATCCCTTCATACTATTCAAACATGACATCTCTCATGTTTCAAACTATTTATATTACTTGCATGTCTATGTTTCATCTATTTTTATATTTCTTAGTGACTTATATATTAATGAAAATATATTTAATATAGAATCTATTTATTATCGTTGAACATTATTTCATAATTCGTAATCACTCCAATTCTTTTTAAATTTCGACCAATCGGTTTCAATGATTGGAACTGAATTGCTACCATAAATTTCATCATTATGATTATTAATATGATTGTAATGATTTTTATTCAAACTTTTATAATTTGTAAGTTGTTGTTGTTGTTGTTTTCTTTCATTATGTCTATCTACTAAACTAGGAATTGGTTTCATATTCGTATGTGTTGTTGTGTGGGAATATCTTCTGAATGGTGGAATGTATTTATTACCATTAAAACTATTACTATTAGTTCCTCTATCTGAATCATGAGCAGAATCATAACCAAACAATTGTCTTCTATTAACATGATGTGGATGAGTATAATGATTTGAACCATTATTATTATTATTATGAATGTAATGATTCTGATGATTCTGATGATGTTTGTTTTCACTTTCGAAATCATCTTCTAAATGGAAAACTTCCAATAATTGATCCAATTCACCTTCTGGCTGTTGTGGTTCAATTACCGGTGAGGATTTTGCAAATATTGGCGATCTGAGATATGGTGGAATATATTTACCGGAAGTAGATAAATTTGATACCTGATGTTGTGAACTATTATTGTTATTATTTGAACCATTGATATTATGTGGTTCAGATAATGGATGGAATGAAGATGATAATGAATGATGAGTAGCTGAATTTGCAGAAGTTCCATAATACATATAATTATTATTACCATTCATATTTCTTCTCAACTTTGAAGTTGAATAAGATCTAGATTTTCTTTGATTATTGTTATTATTATTATTATTATTATTATTGTTATTTTTTTTGTAATTTTTTTTCCATGTTTTTTTCTTTTTACATCTCAATTGATAATTGTGATGATGTTGATGTTGACTATTTCTTCTATTTTGTTTATTAAATTTCTGTTCACCGTATTTATCCATATAATGATTGAATACAGATTTTGGGGTAAACAAATCTTCTCTTTCGAGTTTATTATAATTTTGAAATTTATTACCATTATTATAATGATTATGATAATTTGAATTCTCAAGTAGATTATTGTTTATTGAAGGTGCAAATGATGCAACTTTTAATGGTTTTCTAGATTTATTAAACACTTTTTTATTAATTGGAATAGGTTTAATTGTAGATAATAAAGCTTCAGCTCTTGAATTATATTTAAAGGATTTCTGTTCCTCTTCAGATTTGTGTTCTTCTGCTTCTTCATTGATTATTATCTTCGGTTTAATCTTTTCAGATTCATCAAAAGATAAATATTCTTCAGATTCTTCAGATTCTACACATTCAGATTCGTATTCATCTTCTTCATCCATATAATCCTCTTCTTCTTCATCTTCATCTTCGCTTCCCCAATACTCATCATCAATTGTGAAGTATCTCAAAGATTCCATTTCTTTCATCAACCCATCTAAATCTCGATTATTTGGATCGATAGTCAAACAGAATCTTAATACCGAAAACAAATCACCACTCATTGTTGAAAATATATCAAACAATGATTCACGATTCAAACTAAATCTCTGGAATGATTTATCAGAAATTTCAGCCTTTTTGAACGGATTTTTATGGAAAATTAACGTTAATAATATGATTCCAATTGACCAAATGTCAATTTTTGAAGCGTCGTAAAATTCAATCAGTGAATCAAACAATTCGGGCGCCATATATCTTTCAGAACCAATTTCAAATTCTTTCCGATCTGTAACGATTTTATTATTTGTAGCCAACCCCCAGTCGCAAATTTTAATACTCCAATCTTTTGAAATCAAGATATTTTCAGGCTTCAAATCACGGTGGTAAACTTGTTTAGAGTGACAATATTTTAATCCATTACATATTTGTTGAAATACGTCTTTGATATCTTCAATTGTAGATGGTCCTTGTCCATTATAAATCGCCTCATACAAATCTCCCCTCGAACAATACTCCAAAACTAAACAAGAATCAAAATTATCATACAATTTAGACACATTGATATGGTCACCCAATATCTTATGTATTCTTATTTCCTTCTGGGCCTCATTCAATAATGTTTTAATTATAGATAACCTGTATTGCTCATCTTCGTCTTGGTCATTCTTCGCTTGTTCTTTCTTCTTTTTGTAGTCGATAGGATAGATGAATTTGACAGCAACTAGATGGTCATTGTTTTTAATATCCTTTGCAACGGAAACCAAACCATAAGAACCTTCGCTTATATCATTCACTTTTAGATATCTATCATGTAACAACTGACCCTTATCATAACGTTCAAATTGATCCATAAGGTTATAAAAATGAAATATAGATGGAGATTACTACTATTGTTCTTTTCCGTTTCTTTCTGTATATAATTAATTACTTTAAATGAAAAAGTAATCTAATTATATTGACCAAATTCTATTTCTCGACCAACTATATATCTAGTGGAAAGGTATTTCAATACTAAATGTATATTGTATATGTAAGACCAATCAATAAGATGAATGTATGATATTATCAGTTGTTGAATTGTGACGATAAAATAATGAGAAAGAAAAAATAAAAATCAATGAGTGTGAATGACTAAGAATCCAAAAAGGAAAAAGACAACAGAGAACAGAGAACCACAACGGAGTTGTGAATGTATACACCAAACAACTATATTTGATACCATTAACAATATCATTTTAGACGATCATTAATATATATAAATTATTATGTAAATCACAATATTTTTTTTATTTGTTTTTTTTTTTTTTTTAGTGGAGTTTGATAGAATATTGATCGTTAGGCGGTAATCTCACAACCAAAAATTCAACAGCCCCTTAAACAATTAAGTATATTATATTTATTATTTCAGTCTATCCCTTTATTTGTTTTTAATCTCCAATATTTATTGATTTATTTACAACCTTGAACAATGGAATCTTGTCTAAAAACGTATTCAACAGAGACTCACACATTCAGCAGTTTAGTTTCTTATCTTCTTTTCCCCATTGAAATCACTATTATCCAAAATCCATAACAGAGTGTCAACGTAGATTGGGCTACATTACTAGGGACACCTTTGTTAATAAGCGATTGTAAGCATCAAGGTAACAAATATACACGACGTTTCATGTTGTCTTTTTTTCCTTCATATAAGCAATCAAATATAAATTTTATTTTACAACTTAATATTTCACATTTTTATATATTTTGCCATTGAGTGTTTTTTTTTTTTTTTTTCAATTATGGATGAACATATACCTACATTTTTAGCAGTTACTGGAATTGAAGATGATTCAATAGCTAGACAATTCCTAGAAGTCGCAAATAATGATTTAGAATTAGCCGTTACATTATACATGGAATCTAATCATCAAAACCAATCAAATAATGTACATAATGATGATGAGGAATTTGCTCAGAAATTACAACAAGAAGCTTATCAGAATGATAATGTCAGAGAGGCAGATTCAAATGTACATAGGCACGAAACGTTGGTTGATTCTGGATTTTCAAATTTCCAATCATCATTTAATCTACAACAACACCCTATGGATTTCCTAGGACGTAGACAACAAGGTATATTTCATCAAGGAATGGATTTTGAAAATAGAAGAATACAAGAGTTACACGAAGAAGAAATGGACGAAGAAGAAGAAGATGATGATTATAGTAATGTTGAAATTATAGATTCTGATGAAGAAGATGTTGAATTTAATAGAAATAATGGCAGAAGAAGGCGAATGAGATTAGAAAGAGAAGAAGAATTAACATCTACACAAAGAAGATTGGCTAATTTGTTTCGTCCACCATTTGATATAATTTCAATTTTATCTTTAGATCAAGCAAAGCAAGAAGCAAAACAAAATTCAAAATGGATACTTATAAATATTCAAGATTCAACTGAATTTAATTGTCAAGTTATAAATCGAGATTTATGGTCGAATCAAAGAGTCAAATCATTAATTAAGGAAAATTTTATATTTTTACAATATCAACAAGATTCATTTAATGGTGAAAATTATTTAAATTTTTATGGCAAATGTGATATATTCCCTCATTTAGCTATACTAGATCCATTGACCGGTGAACGTGTTTATAAATTCAAAGATGGCGAGGTCCTTAATGCAAATGATTTTAATGATGAAATTTATAAATTTCTCGATCGATTTTCATTAAATCCAAATTCAAACAATCCATTAATTCATCATGAAACGAAACTAGATCCTGATAGTTTAAGTGAAGAACAACAAATTGAATTAGCAATGAAACAAAGTATGCTAGATAGTCAAAAAGAAACGGGTACAAATTATAATGAACCAAT
The DNA here is from genome assembly GCA_030565325.1 of Insectozyma coleopterorum. Classification (NCBI taxonomy): domain Eukaryota; kingdom Fungi; phylum Ascomycota; class Pichiomycetes; order Serinales; family Debaryomycetaceae; genus Insectozyma; species Insectozyma coleopterorum. Next base: position 21,427 of record JAJMBM010000114.1, read on the forward strand.
TAACTTGGATTCAGAAGACGAAATGGAAAAACAAGAAGAATCAACATTATCATCATCACAATTTGAAAATACAACTACTATCGACTCATTTGAATCAATTAAACCTATGAATCATCCAGAACCTGATGTGAATGAAAAAAATACAACTCGAATACAAATCAGATTCCCAAATGGTAAACGATTAATTCGAAAATTGAAATTAGATGATAAAATTATTATACTTTATCAATGGTTAAAATATGTATTGCAAGAAAATTCTTCAGATTATTATGGATTAAATGCAAATGATAAATTTAATTTATCAAGTTCAGATAAATCGTTTAAATTTATTGATTCATTGAATAAAACAATTGAAGAAGCAAATTTAAAAAATGCAAGTATATTATTAGAAAAAGATTAATACATAACAAAAACATATTCATACATTGAATATTTTGTGATTAATTTTGGGGAAACTTTTTTAATGGTGGTAATTCAAATTTTATTGAACTTTGTTGATTCTCATCATCGAATATTATTGATTTATATTTATTTCTGAATTCTTTTTCTTCTGGAGATAAATAATCCTCTATATCAGAAGATTCTTCACCCGAATCATCAGAATAGTCTTCTTCTTCTTCTTCATCCTCCTCCTCTTCTTCTTCTTCTTCTTCTTCTTCTTCATCTAGGGATTCATCACTATCATCAGATAGACCTTCAGATTCAATATCCTGAGTTTCAAGTAATTTCTTATCTTTATTTTTAATACTTTGTCTTATTAGCAGTATATCATTATCTAATTCTTCTTCATTATCAGTGCGTAATCGTTTATTCGGTATTTCATATTCATCTTCTTCTTGATAATTATCAATATTTGATCTTTTAATTCCTTGTCTAATATCTTTAGCTATCAATTCCGATTCTTGTATTTCTTTTCTAATTTGTGATAATTCAATCTTATTCTTCGGTAACAATCTTGTATTTAAATTTACATAATATGAATCATGATTTTTATTCATTAATAAATGTAAATTATTTGTTGTTAAATCATTTATATTTTCATTTACAGATTTTTTCAACTCATTTGGAGAAATCAAACTTGTATAATAATACTGATTTAAATGAATTTTATTTTGATATTCATTTAAATAATTATAATCATTATATAATTGACCCAATTGACTATAAAAATTTTCTAACAATTCATTTTTTTTCCTAGTTACTTTACTAAAATATTGTTTCCATATTATAGTTGATTGATTTTTTGAATTTGATTTAATTAATTTTGCTTGATAATCTTTTTCATTATTTATACCTTTTAATCTTTGACGATGTATTTTAAAGAAATTGTTAAATAATTGAGGGAATGGTAATTTATTTAAATGACAACTTTTATTTTCATTCCCATCATTTTCATATTTAAAAGTATCATCGAAATCAAATGGAGATTGCAAATTTGAAAACACATCTTGCAATTCATCTTGATATTCTTTTAAACTTTTTAATAAATCAGGTTTATTAGGGTTCAAAATCAAATCTTCAGTATTTGTCATTATATTATTAATACTTTCGATTTCAAATTTATATATTTTATGCCAACTTTTGTCATTCGCATTTGCAATTTTAATCAGATTTGTTAATTTTTCAATTAAATAATTAATTCTAATTAGACGATTATTTAAATATTTCGTTGAAATTTTATTAAAATTTTCTTCAATTTTTGATTCAATTGCAGTTAATTCATCTAATGATAAATCTAGTATATTATTGACTATTGAAGGTTGAATATCTTCAATTTCGGTACAATCTTCCTGTTCATCTTGAAACGTCGACATAGTAATAAAAAAATAAGTATACCAAATAGAAATAACCTTTATCTTCCCCTTTTTATATGTTGCAAGTGTTAACCGATAATATAATAAATTGGCAGTTTTAGATCAATTTTGGTTGTAAAAAAAAAGATAGTTTCAAATAAGAAAGAGAAAAATAAACTATTCAAAAAGGTAGTGCGCAAACGTTCAAACCCACAAACGGGGTCATTGGCAATAAATATCAACCATAAATTAGATATATTACTAGATTCATATACAATGAATAGTTGTTTAAAATCCTTCATCTATCTTCAGCCCATTCGTTTTCTTTTCGAATGGCTGCTTCTTCTTCCGGTGAGAAATCATTAACTATATTAAATGTTCTCCTTAACTCTTCAGGGGATTTTGATTTAATCATTTCCGCAACCATCTTACAACCGGATTCCAACAATGGTTTAATATTTAAGTAATTAGCAGCCAAGATGATTTCGTATAACATTTCTTGATCAACTTTTAAAAAATTCCTATCCCATTCTTCAACAGGAACAGATTTTTTAGCGTCTTCGTCTTCATCATCTTGAAACACGGTGTTTTTATGATGTTCACACCATTCTAAAACTTTACTCAAAACACTGGCCCTGACATTTGGTGTTGGGATTTCGAAATCTTCAGTTAATCCATTTGGATTTAAATCATTTATCATATTTTTAATCAAAATTGATTTCTCGGCGATTTTCTGTTCGACTGGGAACTTTTCTGAATCAGAAGATACTATTATAACCTTTGGACTTGACATTGATTGAAAACAATTGATAATAATAAATTAAAAAAGCTGATGAATTTTAATCTGGAACAAAACAAAAAGTTATACACACATTTTTTTTTTTCCTTCTCCTTCTTGCGAGAATGAAAAAATAAATAGGAAAGAATTAATAAAGAAGGAATATATAATATTATGTATGTATTTATTCAAAATTTGAGTATATACCGGCACTGAATTCGTCTAAATCGTCTAATTCATTCAATGTATTTATATAAACATTACCTTTAAATTCATCTTGTTTATTCTCATCGAGATTATTTAGATTTTGAATCATATTTTCAATTTCATCACCGGTAAAAATATCGTCTTTTTCATTGATATTTTGGTCATTATTATTATCAATCATTATATTGTTTTGTATCGATAACTGAGCTAAATAATTTGCTAATTTAAATGGTTTATCTGGTATTTCAATAATTTTCTTTCCATTCTCATCTTTTTCATCTTTTTTCAACTCTCCCGACATTAATAATAAACTCGTAGATTGGTCTCCTCCTCCTCCCATATTACTTATCAATTGCGAAGTTAATGTTGATAAATTTGTGAATATTAAATTGTTTAATATATCAAAGAAGTATAAATTTGAATCCAATATAATTGAGTTTGTTTCATTTATCAATTTTAATAAATTTGAATCTTGTAATTCCAATTGTTGAATTAGATCCGGATTTGTATTCATTATAGTTTCTAATAAATCGGGATAATTTATTGGAAATAAATTTGTTAAAATATACTCTTTATTATTTATATTTAATTCATTTATAATGTCTTGTAAAATTTGTTCAAATTCCAATATTGTTAATTGGGTTTTTGGGTTAATTTTTTCAAATCTTTTAATTACCAATGTCTCAATTAATTGGCTTAAATTAATCCAACCTTTATTTAAAACATACCAACTTAAAGATAAATAACTTTGTTCAATTATATAATTCTCATGAGGATCGATATCATAATTTGGATTCTTAACACCCGCCATCAATATAGCACTTTCTAAATAAGATCTTCTAGCAAGAATATTTAATTGTAATCTTGTAATTAATAACAACCCACTAATTGAATAAAACAAAGTTAAAGTACGTGTAATAGTTTTAATTTTTAATAAATTCCACAAGTCGATTTTACTTTTCGTGAGATAATTTGATAACCCATTTTTATTCTCGTTATTCTCGTTATTTTTATTTTCCAACATATTTAAATTATCACTTGTTAATTCATCATTTTTAACCAGTTCCTGATTATTGGTTGTCTTTTTCAATCTTAAAGCTTGAGTGATCAACTCAACGGGTAAATGGTCGATTATGGGTTGAGACAACACGGGCAATAAAGCTAATATGGTGTAATAACAATCTTGTTGAGTTTGAAGAAATCGTTGTTTAATTTGTTGTTTGAATAACCATTCCTGTTTTAAAGTATTTTGATAATATCGAAATTTCTTAATAACAAACTCATTAATTAATAAATAAATAGAAATCGAAAAGGCACTAGTAATGAATATTCTCTTTTTATTACGATTGAAAAAACCAGCTAATGATGAAAATATAGCCATATTTATTGGTTGGTTGTGATTTTTATGGAGAAACGATTTTTTTTTTTTCCTTTGTAATATTATTTTTTTTTTTGGATATTTTTTGTCAGCAAAAACGTTTGATTGATTATTATTTATGTGTAACAACTACCAATTGTATATATCGATTATTTTCAAATTATATCATATCCTCAGTTTCAAAGAAACTAGTATATCTGAAATACTTGATTTTAACAAATCTAAATTGTTATTTTACAATCTCGAGACAATAGTCAAAGTTGTCGATTCTTTTTTTTTTTTTTTTTTTTTTTCTTAACAACGTGGTTATGTAGATTATCAAGAAAACAAACTCAATGGCCCTCTGATTAGTCAATGGTCCTATTGATTTATTAAGTCATACTATAATTAATTATACTCGTGGGTTAACTTAATGCATTTAATGTATCAAATGAAATGTTCCGATGTGAACAAAAAAAAAACTAGTTAGTGAATCTAAAGTTTAAAATTATGTAGATAATTTATATTCAATTGCCAAAATTGGATTAGAGATTGACGAAAACGAATGAAAATTTAAAGGTTGAAAGTGTACACCAATTTATAAACGTTCATAACTCGATTTTCACACAAACATTCTTCTTATCATTAGTAATAGTAGTTAATTGAATGAAACAAATGTTTGTATCAATTGGACAACTGACATACAAGGTAATAAAATATGTCAATGTTAAATGAATTTTCCAATTCATGCAATTTTCAATTCTTAATGTATCTGTACCTATAATAGTCCTTAATTCATATAGGAGTATAATCAATTAAGCCTTTTAGTCAATCGGAACTTTATTGCGTAGATGTTATTTCAACCCACGTTTCAAGAATCTCCATTATGTTCCATACTTTTTTTGTTATTATTATTATTATGCAGTACAAGTTAATCATTTTTGCAGCCAATTTAAATTCTGGCATTGATCGTTTTTAACAATAACACTTGAATTCCCAATTGTATAAATTCAACTCAATTTCCATCTATTTTTTTATAATTTGTTCTTGTACCACCAAAATTTGATAATATTATGCAATTCTTATTGGCCTTATTTTCATTAGTTACTTTATCGGTAGCTAAGAATATTTTATTAACCAATGATGATGGATGGCAATCCACAAACATCAGAGCTACTTATTATCAATTGAAAAGCGCTGGTCATAATGTGTTTTTAGTTGCTCCAGTTAGTCAACGATCAGGATGGTCGGGAAAATTCGATATACCAACTTCACCAACGTTACAAACCAATGGAGAGTTCAATTATCCACCTGCGGGCTCGCCGTCATGGGATCATGAAATCGATGACGATCACATTTGGTATTTCAACGGCACTCCAGCATCATCGGTTGCATTTGCATTACAATATGTCTTGCCTGAAAAATTCAATAATGTTTCAATCGATTTAGTCGTGAGCGGTCCAAATGAAGGTACAAACTTGTCACCAGGAATGTATACCATATCGGGTACAATTGGTGCGACTTATAACGCAGTGTACAGAGGTATTCCAGGAATTGCATTTTCTGGCTCAAATGGAAATAATTCATTTTTCAAAGATTCATTAGATTTAAATGATCCACAACAATCTTCAACTATATATGCTAATAAAGTAGTCGAATTTGTACAGCAATTGTTTAAAAACCAAGGTAATAACTCGAGAACTTTACCCTTGGGCGTAGGTATAAATGTCAATTTACCATTGGTAGGTTATGACGACGAAAGTTGTCAGGATCCAAAATGGGTATACACAAGATTGTCGGGCCAATACGCAAGTGGATCAGATTTGGTTTATAACAAGACTACAAATTCATTCCATTACAATCAAGTTGGCTGGCTGGGGCTTTATGTATGTAACGATGGTGATTGTTCATTACCTTCCGAAAATACAATTATTCAACACACAAAATGTCAATCTTCAGTTTCAGCATTCCAAGTTGATTATGATGCTAATTTACTTTTGACTAATCAAGTTAAACAATTATTAGAACCATTAATCAATCAATGAGTAAAAGACGTTGTAAAATTTTTAATTCCCTTTACGTTGTCAGTTTTTTAAGGGGTAAATGGAAATGAAAAAAATGAAAAAAAAAAGCCACCATTAACTTTTCCATTAATTTTCCCCTGATTTTTTTCGGCTTAAATTATTATAGATTTAAAGTGTTTTGTCTAATTTAATAAATTATTAAAATTCGTAATATTAGAACCTCTATATTTTGTAATGTGATATATTCATAGGATAAATCGGATTTAACATTTTTCTTTTGCTTCATTTTAGTAATTTTATTTTATTCATTACATAATAATTTAGTTCATTTCACAATAATTTCAAACCCATCTAAAATTTAAAACCGTAATCTATCTCAAATTTAAAACCTATAATCTATTCAAATCTCAAATTGCTGTTGTTCTTGATTACTACCACTACATCTATTTATTAAAGTTGGATCCGTGGTTTCTTCTTGGGATAAAGTTTACATAAAAGGGGGAGGGAAAAAATACACGGCAATAGTAATCTTTTTCTTAAAATGGGTTTATTACATAAGAAAAAAGCGTCAATCGATTCAAATTCAAAATCATTTTCATCAAATAATTCCCAATCTAATAGTGGTCACATTTCGAAACGGAATAGACTATCCTTTCATATATTCAATAAAGATAAAGTATTATCACAAAGTTCATCTTTAAAGTCTTTAAATTCAATAAATTCACTCAATTCCCAAATGGAAAATGAAAACCATCATACAAGCAACGAGGACGACGAGAATAATATAGTTGACTTTTCTGTATATAGTAATGGCATTAACAAACATAGAACCGAACCTGGTATTTCAATAGATGTGATGAAAAATATAACACGACAAGAATCAAATAATGATTTATTACGTATCTTAAATACGCCTCATCAAGATGCAAAATCAACTGCATCTTCAAGTAAACAATTACAAGAATTGAATTATGAAATTCTACATCGACAAAATACTGATAAAACTGATCCCGGGGGAGGAGGAGGAGGAGGAGGATTTTTATCAAATTTATTAATTGCAGCAACTAATAAAATATCATCTTCATCTTCACCAGTTTTGAAAGATAAAGAACATACATTTTCTCATAAATTAGATACGTTGATTAAATCAGTTCGACATGAAGATTCAAAAACTTCTTTGAATGATGAAATTGTTACTAATGAACCAATAGAAAATAAATCAATCCATTCGGCTCAAAATGTACAATTTGAATCTATAAGAGAAAGTCCCTTGAATACATTAGGCAATGGAGATTTATCCTTAAATGATTTTGATAATAGTAATCTAGTTACATCTAAACAACCTTCAATCAGATCAAACTATACTAATAAATTAGAAACTAGTCTAATTAAAAGACCATTAAGTTTAGATGGAATACAGAAACAACAAATTCCCAATCAATTACAGTTAGTCTCAAATGGCAATGGATACGCTAACGGTGACGGGAAACGGGTCCATCGTAGATCCATAAATAGTGCCATTTTACAACAACAGGATCGTGGTTCATCGATTGGAAGAAATTCTCAAGTCGATACTACGAGCACAGTTGTTAGTGATGATCAAGGCGGGACAAGAAATCTAAGTGAAATTAAACTGAGAAGTACTGTTAATGAAGATGAAGAATTTGATGATTTGCCACTGGAGAATAATTTGGAAAATGAAAATATTGAACAAATTATTGACTATACCAAAAAAATCAAACATTCATCGAAAAAGGCCAATGATGAATTTCACCAAGCTTTTAAAAAATTACCGAAAAATGAAAAATTAATCGATGATTTTAGTTGTGCACTTTCAAAAGATATCTTAGTACATGGTAAAATGTATCTAAGTGATCATTATTTATGTTTTAATTCAAATATTTTAGGTTGGGTTACAAATATCATGATCCCCTTACAAGAAGTTATTCAAATTGAAAAAAAATCAACGGCAGTATTATTTCCAAATGGAATGATTATTCGTACTCTACATCAAAAATACGTATTTGCAACGTTTATAAGTAGAGATACAACATTTGATTTGATTACAAATGTATGGCATCGTGTATTGTTGGAAAATTCAGATATTGATCCTAATAAATTACAACCATCTAAAAGACAACGAGGAAATTCACTTCAATCAACAGATTCATACGATTTAACCGATGATGAAATGGAAAACAACAATAACCATAACACCGATAATGAAGATTTATATAACGAAGATGATGAATATGATGATTATGATGGTGAAAATGACGATAGTGAAAATGAAAACAAGAATGAAAAAGATGAAAAGAAACCCGGTTCAAATGATTTACTATTTAATGGATTTCCTATAATTGGACCAAAAACTCATTCACCAACTGAAACAGGATATAGTAAAGAAAATGGAGAAACAATAGTTGCTGATGATATAATTAAAGCCCCACCAGGAGTTATTTATAATATAATGTTTGGGTCAGACGTAACGAATTTTATAAAAATTTTAAAAGATCAAAAGAATTTCGAAATCAGTGAATCTGATATAAAGGGATTAGATGAAAATAACAAGCAAAGAAACTATACATATATAAAACCATTAGGTGGAGGGATAGGTCCAAAACAGACAAAATGTATAATTGAAGATAAAGTAATTGAATATCAACCTGAAAAATATTATAGAGTTGAACAAACAACTCAAACTCCCGATGTACCTAGTGGGAATTCATTTAAAGTCAACACAAAGATCTTTTTAAGTTGGGATGAAAAGAATTATACTAAAATATTTGTAGTTACTTCTATTCAATGGAGTGGGAAATCTTGGATTAAAGGTGCAATTGAAAAGGGGACAATCGATGGACAAAAAGATTCAATGAAACAAATGATAGAAACCGTGAACAATTTATTAGAACAAGGTAATGGCAAAAGAAATAGAAAAAGATCAACAAGAAGTAGAAGAAATACAGAAAAGAAGGAATTCGAGAAAAGAGAATCTGACGAAGAAGAAGAAAAAGATGGAAAACCCAAGGAGCCAAAATATTTGTTCACACAATTGTTTGATCTTGTTAATTCAATTGGAGATTTAATCTCAATACCAATGTTGAATAATACAATAAGTGGATTGATTACAATAATTTCAACCACATTTATTTTCTTATTCATTTTTAATAAATTGTTCTTTTCATCAAATAAACAAATTAGCTTATATGATATCATTCCAAGTAATGCATATACGTCGAGGATTAGGATTAAAAACGATGAATTTTTAATCATACCTTCCCTTGATACAAATTTGAATAATCAAAGAATGATAAGACAAGAAGAAATTAGTTTATGGGATTGGTTAACTGAAAGAAGTGGAGGAAAATTGGATTTAAATTTAGATTTGAACGCTTTGGGTAATAATTTAAATGATGACTTTGAAGGTTTAAATGATGAAGAATTGAAGAAGAAATATAGTCAACAAGAATTGAAAGAAATTGTAAGGTTGACAAGAATTAAATTGGACAAGTTAAGTGAACGTTTAGAAAATTATTAAACAACTTGTAATAAAAGGACAGAGTTTAGATACTGGTATCTAAATTCAATATACATTTGCATTTTTAACAAAATTAGCAAAACTTGTAAGTTATAATATTAATAATAGTAGAGTTGAAATAGACCAATATCGACTTTGATGATGACGCTATTATATTCAATCTATATTCTTGTAGTCATTCTTCTTAAATCATCAGCAAAGCCTCGCTTATCTCAAAAGCATAATATTTTCTGAAGTTGTTTATTTTTAATGATCAACTCTATTAAAGTGGGTTGGGATATCGGAGTTATGAAATATACAAAAAAGCTTAAAAACCGTTTCGCTTCAATTTCAACTCGGACCGAAAAAAAAGTTAAAAACGAGGGAATGAAAGAATTATTATTCTGTTGCATCTCGCTACGTTTCAGAGTGAAATAATACGCCTCAACGCTTAAAAAACTTGTAATAGTTACAATTAAGTATACTCTTAAGGTAAGAATAACCAGAAGAGTCCAACCCCCCCCCCAAAAAATAAGGATTGTCAAATATTAAACAAGGCTTAATCTCAATATAAACGACTATGAATATTACAAGTTGGGAAATAGATTGATTTGTAATAAGAATTGATCAAATGACCAATACACCAATACTATTGTATAAATGTGTGTCGTCTCTCTTTCTCTTTCTGTTTGAATAATTGTATTAAATACCTCATGGTAGTATAAAAAATATTGATAGGTCATTTCTTTATTTATACAAGGAATTAATAGAAAATAAATGACTGGTAATGAATGAGTTCTTATCCCATGAGACATTTCATTACTTGTCTACCCTCCTCCCATACTATATAGATTCAGATAAAGGGAATATAAGGTTAAGCTTTCAATTGGTGATCTCTTCTTTTTTTTTTTTTTTCCTTCTATTACATTGTAACATATTATGTAATAGAATATACCACAAAGTTAAATTCGTATAAAAGTTCAAGCAAAATATCAAAATATCAAATTTTAAAACATATCTTTTATTAATACTTTATCTTTCATATATTCATTCGTTCAATTCAATTTTGCCTATGTTGTTCTTGATAGATTTAATATTCAGTATCTTAACGCTATTGATACCTGTTATTTACACAATTAAATCATTAGATTCATCAATTGAGTTCAATTATACATCTTATCGATTCTTACTAAACTATTGGCTATATTATATCTTATTGCAATCGATTAATACCTACATATTAGGGAACTCGTTAATTCCAACGTATCTTATTTATTTTATGAAATTTTGGTTGTTTTATACTTCAAATAATAATCTTGGGTTTTTAAATCAATATTTTTTACAAAATTTTTCATTCAATTATTATGAAGTAAATTTCATAAATCCATATATTTCAAAATTACACAAGAATCAGGATTTGACTTCATTGGTTCATAATCTAGGTGTAATTTATAATACGCCATTGAGTAATAAACAAAATTTTTTCAACTTGTTCAATGGAAGTAATAATTCAAATGAGTCGAAATTGGTAATGAAGAAACAGAGGATGATGAAGAAGATTTCATCATTGACTTCGTTGAATAATTCATTAAACAATTCAAGATCAACAAGTAATGCAACAACAACAACCACTACTTCTTCATCTACAAAATCTCCGAGATTGAGTTCCTCATCACACAATAATAGTTTTAATAATCTAAATTCAATCCCAAATAATAGTCACAAATTCAGAGTTAGCTCATTACCCCAGCAATATCAAGAAGATAATATCGTCGGATACAAAAAGATTAGAAGCCGATCGGGTGGTGAATACGATCTAGATTCAACCTTGATTAGACAATATTTAAAACAACAAAATTCAAATTCTCAGCATTATAGTTATAATCAACATTATTCATATTCGACTCCTCCACATCAAGAGAAATTCAAAGTATCGCAAAATTCATTGAAAAACCTACAACAAGAATTTAATAATGGAAGTATCAATAGTGACGAATTACCACCCGCTCCAACCCCATCGATGGTTAAAAAAATATAATCTATTTAGTTTTATTTTTTGTATTATGTTGTATTATTTAGTTTTATAGAGGTTAGGTTAATACATGTGAGTATGTGATCTACAATATTAATAATTAATTTGAAGTTACCTTCAAATGTATATTTTTTTTAGATTTTATAAATTTTATATAAGAATGAAAATTGAACGAAAAGCCAACGAAGACACTTTAATTCACCAAGTTGTGATTTCTAGGTCTTTACATGATGGTACAACTTGAACCGATCCAACCACCACCTGGAAGTTTAACAGCGTTATCTTTAGCACCGTTGTTTTTAGTTTGAGCATTGTTTGAAGAAGTTT
>JAJMBM010000115.1:0-33407 GCA_030565325.1 Insectozyma coleopterorum
ATGTAACTATATAGAAATAAAAAACCTAAGGACCTATTAATAGGCACAAAGTTTTTAGCATTTAAGCTCTTTAAGTTCAGCATAAGCAGCAGTAAGACTGTGAGACCCTTGTAACGCCAGGTCGCACGTACCCTAAAACGGAGTCGAACCCCGGGACTGGAAGGTAAACCCAAGCCCAAAACCACAAGCATGACAACTATTATTTGATAAAATCCTGTTGGAAAATTTGTTTTTTTTTCGCAAATGATTCCACGATTTATTCTCAAATTTCAAGAAAAGCAACTTTTGTTTAACGTGTTAGATAGAACTATCTAGCCTTCAATGAATTTTACACTTATCATTTAAAACAATAGGATATTAACTTCAGAAATTGATCACTGATTATACACAAAAAAAAAAAAATTGCACAAAAAATAATTTCTTATTGATAAAAAAGACAGAACTCGTAAAAAGGCGCATCCATACCGAAAAGATTGCCGTTCTGCATACAAAAATTTTACATGAAATATCACTAAAATTTGTCTCTTTATTTCTCATATAAACTACACTCATAATTCAAGATCATGGTGATAACTATATATATATAGACCAGACGTCAATAATTATTGAAAATGAGCTATATTGAATTAATTGGGCGAGTACCCAAATACTGCTGCTTACGATTCTTTAAACACTAAAGTTTTTTGCAAATAAAATTAAATAATATACACAATCTGAAATAGATTGCTCATGTGAATTTTATGCCCTTGTTGGCATATTAAGTTTAGATGTTTTCTTTTCTTTTAGGTTATATTTACAATAGCAGGAATAATTGCTGCCCATGGTTTTCCAACAGGATTTTATCAGAGAATAGACCGATACCTACAAGTAATCTACACCTTATGGAAACAACGACAGACTTCGCCAAAGAAGATTACGAACCCAATTCAACGTAATCAAATTCAAAACCTTATTCAATCGGAAAAACAATTTTGATATAACTAAGAAGTAACAACAATAGTCAACAACAAAAGAAAAACACGGAAAAAACAATGAAAACAATAATAATCTCAGCTAAGATTGGGGTAGGTTTTTCTGTAGAGACTAGATAGTTTGTATAGTTTTACCTAATATATACTATAAAAAAAAAAAGGTTATTTTCACAAAGGATTTTATTAATTTATATATTAAATTCTAGGATCTAATAACAAAGTACCAATTGGCAAATCTGAATGACCTTTGCCAAATGCATAAACACTATGCCCTCTAACTATAGTTTCTAATATTCTACCTTGAAATTCTTTTCCATGATAAGGAGTTAATTTATTCTTAAAATGTAAATGTTTATTTTCAATTGTGTATTTTACTGTTGGATCAAAGATTAATAAATCCGCATCATAACCTAATTTGATCTGCCCCTTTTTATGATTCAACCCAACTTGTTTTGCAGTATTTATAGAACACCATTTATTTATTTCAACAAGACTAATTGGTGGATTTAGTTTTAAACCTTCAGTATATAATATTGGTAATCCAAATCCAATTGATGATATACCCCCCCACGCTTCAAAAAAATCACCTTTATCTAATCCTTTGAGATCAGGAGTACATGGAGAATGATCAGAAACCACAGTGGATATAATTCCATTTCTCAACCCTTGCCATAATAATTGTCTATTATCTTCGGTCCTTATTGGCGGACAACATTTGAAATGTGTTTGACTATTTATTATTGTTTCAGCTGATAAGGATAAATAATGGAAACAAGTTTCTGCTGTAATTGGTAGATTTTTATTTCTAGCTGCTCTAATTAATGGTATTGCCTCATGAGTAGCCAAATGAACAATATGTAACGGAACAGTTGGTTGTAAAGTTGAACAATTAATGATTTCTGCAATTGCCGTGGTTTCAAAACAATCGGGTCTTGAAGCTAAAAAGGATGCATATGAAGTAGGATCGATATTTGCTAAATTTCGATCCTTTGAAGCAGCAATTAATAGAGGTGCATTATTAATCTTTTCATCATGTTTATGGTTTGCCATACATGCGTATTTACCATATAAAGGTTCAGAACTGGCTAATATTGAAGTTCTAGCTAATGCTCTTGCTTGTTGATCCGATAATACTGAATGATCTATTGACGTTGAATGATAATGATGAGGCAATTGACAATTTTTATGTTCATAGGAATAATCACCTTTATCATCGCATAATAATTCAATAACAGGTTCGGGCGCTTTATGAACAATTGATACATTCATACGAATATCATCAACACTTTCCTTTGGCGTTGTGATTTCCTCAGGGGTAGCAGATTCAGAATCAGAATCTTCAATTGTAGAATTCCGTTTTGGTAACATTTCAGCATGAAAAATTAATATTGTCTTTTCATTTTTAACTATTTTCATTGCCTTTTTGATATGTTCGGTTGTAATTGCAGGAAATTCATCTACACCACTTTCAATTAAAAAACTTTTAAATCCACGAACGCCCATTCGAATCAATGGAATTAAATGATTTAAATTATTAGGTATTAAACCACCCCAAAATCCAACATCGATCCAACATTGATTTCTAGCCGCATTGATTTTTAAATTAAAATTTGATATTGTTGTAGTTGGAGGTATTGCATTTAATGGCATATCTATCACCGTTGTAACCCCACCAGAAGCTGCTGCTTTGGTACCGGTTTCAAAACCTTCCCATTCAGTTCTACCAGGTTCATTCAAATGTACATGCAGATCAATTAATCCAGGCATAATGATAGCAGGTGTCACATCGCGATAATCAATTGGTAGGACATTATAAAGTTGTAGGATTACATGTTCATCGGGAATTACTTGATTTATGATGTTTATGATTTTACCAGATTCGATTGAAAATATAATGGTAGCAGGAACGATTTCACCTTTGATTAACACATTTGTAGATGATAAAGCTCGTATTGACATTTTGATAAAGAAGAAGCAAATATATTTTAAAAAAAAAAAAAGAACTGGTGATATATTATTTTTACTGATAAGACATGAATATTTTTTGTAGATCTGGCACACATGACCTGGTTATCTTCTTTCAGGATAAAATAATTGATTTTGTGCTTATCAACAAAAAATTTATTTCTTTTGAACTGCCGTTTCTTATTGTGAAAAGGTGTAATATTGACACAAGGATACCCCACTTCTTCTTATCTTGTAAAAACGGCAAATAGAGATAATGCAAGAGGTTTTTAAATGGGTATTATCACAGATATTTAAACTAAGAATATAAGTGTAATATACAAATAACGGGGGAAATTGTTATATATTACAATAAGCCTATAGTTTTCTTATTTGGTATTTCCATTTCTATGCTCTACGTTGTTCCCCAAGAAATCAGTGGTGAAAAAAACAAAAAAAAAAAAAAAAAAGTTGTTAAGAATACAATTATATTGAAATAATTTTTCATCTATTTGATAAAAATGAAGAAGGAGGTTTTATGAAATAGTTTTGATGGTTAGTAAATCGTTGATTTTATTATGATAACATTCTAAGATATAGGCATATAATCTTGAATAAGTTAATTTTCTGATTTATTTAGTTATATATTTTTAATAAATAATTAATTGTTTACCATTTTTTGAGTTTTCAATTCCTTTTATATACAATTGAGCTAAATCATCATTACTTTCATTAAATTTAACTTCATTAGATGGAGAATCTATTAATTCATCATTTTCATAATATTCGACAATTTGGTTTAATGTTTTAGTTTTCAAATCTGGATTATTTTTAAGCAATTGAGTAACCCAAAATCCCGAGCTCGTGAAATTTTTAAAAATATGCAATGAAGTAGGAATAGTAACTGGTTTCATAGACATACCACCATAAGTTAACATTAAACCATTTGGATCTAATTTTCTTGCAATTCCAGTTGAAGATTTCCCACCTACACAATTTAAAGCCAATTTAATTTTACCTTGACCTTTCCATTGTTTTATAGTTGAGCCGAATTCTCTACTATCATTTTGTTCTTCAGTAATAACGTGTGTTGCACCCAATTGTTCCAATTCTTTAATCAATGTTTCTACATCTGGTCGATCTCTAATTACAGAAATTGATTTTATACCCAAAAGTTTACCAAATTGTGAAGCATATTTACCAACGGCAGAATTGCCACCATTTTGAATAAACCAATCATCATTACCCAATTTGACATAATGAGTCAACATCAAATATGCAGTTGGTGGATTAACTGAAATAGTTGCACCTTGATTAATTGTTAAACTTTTCTTCTTTCCATTTGATTTACTTTGTTGTGGATTTGGTATTTTAATAAAATCTGTATCGGTACCCAATTGATGTGTTTGCCAAGTTCCGGAATTAACGTGTGCAGGTATAACCCAATCACCAATTTTGAAATTTTCAACATTTGAACCAACGTTTAAAACCTGAAATAAACCTTCATTACCAGTGGGAGATAATTTTTTAGAAACATTGAATTTGTTTGTAAATTCAGGTTTACTTGGATAAACACCTTGAATTTGATTTATATCGGATGGATTAATCGGAGAAGCCAACGTTTTAACTAGTACTTGATTAGATTGTAAATTTTCATCATCAATTTGATATTTTTGAGTGAATAAGACATCCTTTGGGTCTCCATAAGATTGATATACAACAGCTTGAGCTGTTATCATAGTTCTATAAAAAGTTTTTGGTTTAAGAGAAACAATTGATTTAATCATATCCGAACGGGAAAAATCAGTTAAGAAAAATGAAATTTATTATTATTATTTAATTATTTATTTTTTTTTTTCTTCCTGCAACTTTTGTTGTAACCTTTTTAATTTTGTATTTTGGCAAGTGCCCAATACAAAATATACACAGCTGAAAAAGACTACCCATAACTCAGATGGGACATATTTCTGAGCTACAATTATAGCAAATAAGGATGTAATTAATGATGTTTTCAAAACGGTGAAATAACCCTTTTTCAATCCTGTTTTAATTGTGAAACAAATTTTCCTAATCTCTTTACATATAGTTGTATTATCTGATTTTTCATAATTATTAATCAATGAAACCCATGATACAAAGACGGCACTTATTGTTGGAGAAACAGTTGCTAAACTAGTTAAAACTTGTAATATTTTCTGTTTATTGGATAATGGACCAACAAAGAGTTTATTATTTATAATAAAATATAAGTAATGACTAATTGGAGTTGATATAAATGCTCCATAAATGATCATACTGATTAATTTTGGTGAAAAGATATGTTTGATTTTGAAACCTAAAATTTTCACTTCCTTGTAGTCACCGGTTAATATTGATGAAATTGTTTCATTTAATCCGCACAATACACCAGTGGTAATAGCTTTAGTCAATAATGGGTATTTGGCGATATATTGCAAATATTGAGCAGTATATTTAGCTAATGAAGTCATGTTATTGTAGTGTATGATGTTTTCAAATGGGATTTTTCAATTTGTTTATATTTGAATATGGGCTCTCTCTTATCCTGTTATCGCGTTGAGCCTTGGCGGGAAAAAAAAAAAAAAAAATTTGTGGGGGATAGCATTACTGGATTAGAAATATTAACCGCTTTATGGCATGTTTACATTGAATTATATAAATATGAGAGTGAAATAAGAAAATAAAAAACAAACATATGTTTTATTAATAACACGAAAATTTGATAATATATCAATTGCAAAAGGTTATAACTGATACAATTGTATAACAATTGTTTTGGGCTATTGGGACATAGCAGCATGAAAATAACATAATCCGTAAAACAAGAGTAATATCTCAATTATCCATCGATATTCACAAATTTATTATCTTATATTTTACACCAATTCAATAAAAAATATATATCCCGGGGGTAAATGGAACACATATTTATTGTCCAATCAAACAGACGCAAGTGTTGTTGCTTTTCTTTCTCTTGCCATTTATAGATTTTAGAAAGAGTCTTACAACTCAAAAACTTTTCAAAGGTGATAATAGTTAATCAATGATCACCATTTGAAATGAAGATCTATCCCATCAAAAAGATAGAGGGTTGCTTTTCTTTCTCTTGCCATTTATAGAATTTAGAAAGAGTCTTGCAACTCAAAAACTTTTCAAAGGTGATAATAGTTAATCAATGATCACCATTTGAAATGAAGATCTATCCCATCAAAAAGATAGAGGGTTTAATGTAAATTATTAAAGAGTAAAAGTACAGTGTTATACATAGCATTCTATATCAAATTCTTCAATACCAAGGATTCGATAGTAAACAACAGCAACAAAAAAAAGCATGGTAAATACTTCGTGTTGGACGTTTTTGATGAATTTTTTTTTGTAAACTTTGTATTGATTTCATATAACCCTGAAAGAAAACACTAAATAAATAGAAGAGTTCAAACAATGACTAGCCAATAACGAAAACATAATAATTTTCAGCTAAATCCACTACAGGGTTGGTAGAAACTAAATACCTTGTATATATTTCTTAATATGTAGGATAACAAATACTTGGAACATTTAGATAAGAAAATTGAAGCGGGAAATTGACTCATTGACACATAAAGATAACACAGTCCAAGATCATTCTAATAGAAAGAAGAGAAGATATGATAGTGTAAAATGTTATTTAGTATCATATTATAAATTTGCAACTAAGAACAGAGAAAGATACAAAGCAACAATCCTGAAAAAAATTTATCCCATTTAAAAAGTATTACATTTGAATAAGTAACAGCAATTTTACTTTTATGAAGGTATGAATTTATATTACTTTTATATACGGTTGTATTCAAGCTTAGTCAAAGTTTTTCTCACTTGAATCATCTGTAATTTGCAGAAACAAAGGAAAACTCAAGAGAATAGCGAGTGTGAGTGTGTGTGTGTGTCTATGGGAAGTAATTTTTGGGCTCAAATTCGTTAGTATTTACAAATTTCAAAAAATGAGTATCATAACTAGAACATGAGTTGCGGGATATATATCATGTAAAACTGATCTAGCATCAAATAATATGCAATAGTAAAACATTGTATTTCTAACGGTTTATCCTGAGACTATAGACGTGAAAAAAGTCTAGATTAAAATCAAAAGTCTACATTGATTTATTGTCATTAAAGTCATAGTTGTTCCAACAGAGTTCTTATCTTTATCTTTTGTTACAATTGAAAATGGTCAAGGTGTCATTAGTTCCTATGACGTCATACAGCCAACAAACACCTGCATATACTTATTATCTATGAGGAGGATGATTGTGCACAGTTTGTTAATTTATCCTAAAATCCACCTTGCATATTTGTATGGCAATATACACAATACATTACACTTAGAATTTGTACTTATTGTGTAAGGTGGTTGCCCCAGATTATTAACAATAAATTTATAAATACACCAATCTTTCCGATTTTTCTTTCTGTTTCAATTGTATTATTATTCCAATTCTTGCAACTTTCCAACATAAAACATGAGTGATGCATCTATTGAAAAGAATATTAAAGATGGGTTATTTGAAAATTCATCTTCGTCATCATCTTCCACGTCGGATAAATCAATTCTAATATTATCCGAAAATAACGACGATGAAGTTCAAAGAGATTCAGGAGAAAGAGGTAATATATTATCTCAATATACTGAGAAACAAGTTATGCAAATGGGTAGAAATTATGCATCAAAGAGTGATTTGGACCCTGATTTATTTGCTAGAGCTGCCGCCTTGGCTCGAGCACCTGGCGCTTTTAATTCAATGCATTTCATAACCGAGGAGGAAAAATCTATACTTTACAAAGAAGCAACCAGGAAATGGTTTTTAAAACCTAAAATGGTTGCTGTTGTTGCTGTTGGTGCAATGGCGGCTGCTGTTCAAGGAATGGATGAATCTGTTATCAATGGTGCTACCTTATTTTATCCCAAAGCTTTTGGTGTTGACAAACTAGCACAACCAGAACTAATAGAGGGATTGGTAAACGGAGCACCATATCTCGCAGGTATGTAATTCTAAAATTATTATATAATTATATACTAACTAAAAAGATTTTAGCAAGTGTTATTGCATGTTGGTTCACTGATATTTTTAATCGTCATTTAGGTCGTAAAAAAGTAATATTTTGGACCTGTTTTTGGTCGGCAGCTACGTGTATTTGGAGTGGATTTGTTAACAACTGGTGGCATTTATTTATTGCCCGGTTTTTCTTGGGATTTGGTGTATGTATCATTATTGATGATTTCTTGAGTTACATATCAATACTAACAAATGTTTTCTTTTTTTTTTTTTTAGATTGGAATTAAATCAGCCACTGTTCCCGCTTATGCTGCAGAATGTAGTCCAAAACATGTAAGAGGTGCTTTGGTTATGTTGTGGCAATTTTTCACAGCTGTTGGTATTATGTTTGGTTATGTTGCTTCATTGGCATTTTACTATGTTCCAAAAAAATCATTTGATACCGGTTTAAATTGGAGATTAATGTTGGGATCTGCTTGTATTCCAGCTTTTATTGTTTTATTTCAAATTCCATTTGTGCCAGAATCACCAAGATGGTTAATGGGTAAAGGAAGACATAGAGAAGCGTTTGAAGCATTGAAAGAAATGAGACATATTGACATAGCCGCTGCTAGAGATACATTTTATCAATATGTATTATTGAAAGAAGAACAGGGTACTTATGATATACCAACATGGAAAAGAATTGTACAAATGTTTACAATTATGAGAAATAGAAATGGTGTTATTGGTTCTTGGATTGTTATGTTTATGCAACAATTTTGTGGTATTAATGTAATTGCTTATTATTCATCGAGTATTTTCATTCAATCTGGATTTAGTGAAATATCAGCATTATTGGCATCTTGGGGTTTTGGTATGATTAACTTTATATTTGCAATACCTGCTTTTCTCACCATTGATAAATTTGGAAGAAGAACTTTATTATTGACGACTTTTCCTTTAATGTGTATTTTCTTATTAGTTGCTGGTTTTGGATTTTTGATTCATGATAAACAAGGCAAATTGGCAATGGTTGCCACTGGTATTTATATATTTGCCGCTGTTTATTCATCTGGCGAAGGTCCTGTTCCATTTACATATTCCGCCGAAGCTTTCCCACTTTATATTAGAGATTTAGGAATGGCATGGGCAACTGCAACATGTTGGTTCTTTAATTTTATCTTAGCATTTACATGGCCCAAAATGCAAGTTGCAATGACTTCATGGTATGTTTACAATTGGATTCTTTTTTTTTTATTAAAAAAACTTAATAATACTAACTATTTTTCAGTGGTGCTTTTGGTTTTTATGCAGCATGGAATATCGTTGGTTTTTTCTTGGTATTATGGTTTCTCCCAGAAACCAAAGGTTTGACATTGGAAGAATTGGATGATGTTTTTGCAGTTCCTACTTGTAAACATGCAGCTTATCAAACTAAAGCATTTTTAAATGGTATACAAAGACATATATTTCGGAGAAAATTGGATCCATTACCACCATTGTATGAAAAACAAAGAATGGCAGTTACGAATGATGAATGGAATGATAAAACAGAAGTTTCACACGTAGAGAAAAATAGTTTAGATTTTTAATGTATATTTATTATCTTAAAAAATCTCTTAAATAATTTCCCAATTTATTTGCACCATCTTCTAAAACATCTTTTAAAACTTCTATATCTTCATTTGCATTACCTGAAAATCTTGAGGCAAATTCTCTTGCACTTTGTTCTAAATCACCCAAGCTTGAATTTGTTATACTTGGTCTTTGACTCTGTTGTTGATCTTCGCCAAAATAGGAAGATGATGATATACTTTGAGCACCATTGAAAGCTTGTAATTTTGTTCTTGCTTCTTCTTTTGCATTTTCATCAAATCTTGGACCTCTACCAAAAAATTCATCGGATGATATACCTTTTTGAGTACCAAATTTATTTGAAACTTCACCGGTATATTTAACTTCTTTGATATTTTTCTTTGGTGCTGCAGCACTTGTATTTTCACCATATGCCATACCAAAACCTAATTTCTGAAACTGTTGTGTTGGTGGTTGTTGTTGTTGTTGTTGTTCTATTTTGGCATCTTGAGATTTATTCTTGATTGGAGTTGCTTTTGGTAGTGATTTAATTGTTGATGATTTTTTTTCCTCTTCTTCTTCTTCTTTAATTTTATAACCTAATTTCTTTGTCTCCTCTTCTTCAGCTTTTGCTTTTCTTTCAAATTCATCAAAATCAATTTCTTCAGTTTGTTTTTTCAATCTTGAAGCTCTTGGGCCATTTCCCTTTGATGATAAAATTGATTTTTTTGCAGTTGAATTACCTTTCAATTTAGATGATGTAGTTTTTAAATTTTTCTTTGGTAAATCTTCTTGTGATGGATTTGGTGTTATTAATGGTGATGGGGTTGAATTTACAGGTTTTGACCAATTTGAAAAAAAATCATCATTTGATTCAGATGCAGAATCATTTAATGATAGATTATCGGTTGAATCTTCTAATGTCACTATATCGGGGTGTTTCAAAGCATCTTGTTGAGCTTTTTGTTTCAATTTTTCTTTATATTTATTTGCAACTGGGGAAGAATATTTTGTAGCTGCATCAATACCCAGTTTTATATATTGTGAACCACCATTTTTAACAAAAAAATCTTTTGCATTTTGATTACCACCAAATTTGAAATTTCTCAATTGTATTCTTTGCCATGAATCTAAATTTGAAGATTTAACAAATGATATGTGGACACCTAAATTTCTATGAACACTTGAGCATTGTAAACATAAGAAAATACCAAAAGGTATGGAAGTCCAAGTAGGATTCTTATTTGAACAATCGAAACAAACTTGATTTGCTGGATCTTTCTTCAATCTTTCAAAAATCTTTGCAGCTTCTTCTTTAGTTGCAATATCAGACATTCTTAAGTTGTTGAGAAAAAATAAAAAAAAAAAAATGATTAAAAAAAAAAGAGAAAGAAAAAAAAAAAAAAAAAAAAAAAAAAAAAAAAATTAATTACGTGTATTCTATTTACATTAATGGAATGGTCTTGAACCACCTCTAGCAAATTCAATAATTTTCCAGCCTTCGGTGGTTTTATTATCGAATTCTTCTGGTATTCTAGTTAATACCATTGCATAAGTACTCATTTGAATATGATCTTCAGTACCTGCGGCGATTTCACCAGTTTTTGCTTTTCTATATAAATGAATTTCTTGTGCTCTACAACTGACTACTATAACAGGTATATCATTGGGTTGCAATTGTTTACAAGTAACAATGTCAACACCCCTAATGTCTAAAATTCTTGAATCTGAAAATAATCCTTGTTGGATAAATTGTTTATTATTTGCTTCCCAAACATTATAAGGAGCTTCACTAAACCATGATTTTAAAGTTGCAGAATCATTTTTTATATAAGCATCGACAATTTCAGGAACTATGTAATTGGTTAATGTTTTTTGGAAATCAATTAATTTAAATGAAGGATCCATCATTTTAAATTGTTTAACGGTTTTAGCTTGTTCAGTCTCAGCAAAGAAACCAGTAACTTTTTCAACAACAGTACGTACTAATGAAATTAATCCATTCTCACTTTCTTCCCATTTTTCTTGTAAATATGAAATTGCTTTACCGAGTGGTGATTTCAATTTAAATTTTTCCCATTTTTCACCAACTGAAGGACCTGTTGCTTTATGATCGGTTAATATTAATTCACCACCAGCTTCTTGATTTTCCTTAACTGGACCTTGATAACCTTGAGCTAATTTTTTTTCCAATTCTTTTTTTCTTAATGATTCTCTTTGTTCTTTAGTTAAAAATCCACCATACGCAGTTGATGAACCATCATCTATAACTTCACTGACTTCTTTATATATTTGAGTTTTTCTAACTGGTTCGAAAGCTTTATCAACAACTTCTGATGAAACTCGAACTGTTGTTCGAACACCTTTTCCGACTGGCGATTCCCATGCTTTATATGCTGTATCACCAATAGCTTCACCTGTTTTTAACAATACCTTCCCAGCTGCAGATGAACCCTTTTGTGCTTTAGAATAAGCTTCTTTGGCTCTTTTGAAAGCTTCGGATTCGGCCATTCTACCTGATTCATCTTGTAAGGCTTTAATATTTTGTTTCAATTCATTTGAGTTCTTAACTTCTTGTTTAAATGTATCGAGAAATACTTTTAACGGTGATTGATTTTGAAATAAATAAGACTTGGAATGAAAAGATCTAATAGTAGTATATTTATTTAGTCTTAACATGCCTATTTACAGAATAAATTTTTTTTTGATTCTAAATTTATTTATTTTTTTTTTTTTTTTTTTTTTTTTTTTTCAGTGTCTACAAAAGCGATTATATAATTTTGCCCCAACAATTACGGCACCAACGAGAAATGAATATGAAATTGCATTCAATATTGTATCTTGTTTCTTAGCGATCGAAATTGCCTTGGAGTATGGAATATCATCTCTGAATGAAATCATAGTATATAATGGTAACCATTTATTCTTGAATAGTTTACCCAATGTATAATCAAGTTTCTTCTTGATAAGATATTTGATATTTGTAACATCAGAACTCATTTGTTGAAAATTTTCTAACGCTAATTTACAAATCGCTTTAAGATCTTCATGTCTTGATGGTGAATATTTTGCAAATCCTCCATCAATACCATACTTATCAATTAAACTGAATAAAACTCGAACATCTTCAAATCCACAATTCATACCTTGTCCATAAAATGGCACCATAGAATGTGCAGCATCTCCAATAATAATACATTTTTTATAACTATAAGGATAACATCTAACTTGCATTAACGAGCCTCTAGGATTATGATCAAAAGCTTGAATTAATGCTTGTTCACCTATTAAATCAAACGCATCGGGGAATTCTTTTTTAAAAAATTGAATCCATTGTTTAGTATTCATATTTTCAATTAATTCCCATGGACTGAAAAATGTACAAGTAAAAGAACCATCAATATTTGGTAATGCAATTAACATAAAGTCATCTTTTGGCCATATATGTAAATGATTCTTATCAATTGAAAATTCTCCTTCATTTGATGGAATATATAGTTCCAAATATTGTAAATCTACATATTCTTGAGCGTAGTCCATGCGACAATGCTTTTGTAATTGATATCTAACTTGTGAATGTGCACCATCAGCGCCAATTAAATAATCGAATTTAAAACATTTGACATCTCCATGATTTAAAAAAGAAATGTAACCGTTATCATCTGCTTTAGTCAATTTATGTTCAAAATAAATTGTAACATTTAATTCTTTCAATTCATTTAATAAAATATCGTTTAATAAGGCACGATCAATGGAATTTATAGATTCTCCATCCAATCCATATAACTGACTTTCTTGTCTATCATTAAAATGCACCATTCTTCCTTTCATTGGAATAACATTTTGCAAAACTTTCTCGTAAATTGATTGGTCAATTTCTTTTAAGGCTCTTAATCCACGACTACTAACAGCCAAATTGATAGATCTCAAATTTCTGTTTTTTACAGTTGAGGGATCCTGTCTTAGTTCAAATAAAGACACTTTGTGGCCTTTCTTTGCGAATGCTAACGCTGCCAAACACCCCACTAATCCAGCGCCTACTATACAGATTTCTGTCATTTTGATTTGACGATACAAGAAAAAAAAAAAGAAAAAAAAAAAAAAAAAAAATACAAAGAAAAATAGATTAAAAATTTATCAGAAGATAACTGAGTTTTTTTCATGGTTAGGCAAAAAGTGGTTTTAGTTACCGGTGCTTCATCGGGTATAGGTTTTGCAACATGCATTGAATTTGCTAAAAAGGGTTATAAAGTGTTTGCAGGTGCTAGAAGATTAGAACCTATGGAAAAATTGAAACAATATGGTATTATAACTTTCCAACTAGATGTTTGTGATTTAGACAGTGTTAAACGTGCAAAAGAGTTTATTGAACAAGAATCTGGTTCCTATTTGGATATATTATATAATAATGCAGGTCAATCATGCACAATTCCAAGCACTGATGTAACTGATCAACAAATGAAACAATGCTTTGAAGTTAATGTTTTCGGTCCAATGAGGTTAGTTCGTGAATTGACTCCATTGTTAATCAACGCCCAAGGTATAATTGGTTTTACGGGCTCAATTAGTGGGATTGTTCCATTCCCATTTAGTTGTGTTTATTCAGCTACAAAAGCCGCCATTCACCAATACGCTGCTGTTTTACGTTTAGAAATGAAACCATTTAATGTTAAAGTTATTAATTTTGTCACAGGCGGCGTCAGAACTAATATTGGAGATACAAGAGATTTCCCAGACACTTCTTTGTTTAATGTAGATGGTATGAATGAAGCATTTGCTCAAAGAAGATTAATGGCTGCTAAAAATAATCCAATGTCACCTGAAAAATACGCACAAAAAGTTGTTTACGATTTTCAAACCGCAACTTTGGGCGGCAAATTGAATTACTATAGAGGTACAATGGCTACATTTTTAGGACATGTATTTTTATTTGCACCTAGATTTATTGTTGAATATTGTTTGGTTTATAAATTTGGTTTATTTAAAGTATTTGACAATATTAGAAAGAAATATCAACCAATCAATAATTGAACACTGGATGTTACAATTAATTAATACTAAAAAATAAAACCAAACTCGTCGTGATTTATACTTGAATTTAATATGAAATAACCTTAATATCTTGTCTGTTAGTTTTATAAAAAATGCAAATTGTCGTCTAGGGACAGTTTTACCACCGAACGAGAGAGAACCTTGTAGATATATGATCACGTGACGTATTACTTGCTAATTCGTCAAAGAGGCTCTATATTTATATAGATCCGAGGCAGTAGTTGATAAATGATAATGCGTTTTGGAAAGAGGGCGTAATAATTATATATTACTATATATATGAAGTTGACTTGTTAATTAGTATCTACAGCTCGATCTTGAAAATTATCGATTAAAGTTGTTAAAAAGTGATGAAGAAGAAATAACCATCGATGAATTTTTAAATGATTTTATAAACAGATTTAGAGCAATAATGGCAGAAATTACAAATTTTCCACAAATTGGTATCAAACCTTTCGACGTATAGAAATTCATTTTTACAATTAGTTAATAATGGTTTAATTTAATCCAAATGAAGATGATGTACAATTTGAAATTCGTAAATTTAAGGAAAATTCTGGTAATATATTCAAACCAGAAGTAGAAGAAGTTGAAAGGGGTTGATGATATCATAAATGTTCAATTAACCTATAGACCATCAAGAAAATATGAAAATTAAGAAATTTTCAGCTAAATCAACAAATGGTAAAAGTAATAAATCTAATATGGAAAAGCTGCGTGGTAGCGCATAAAGACAATGTAGAAAAAGAATTAATCAAATTATATAATACACTAATAAATAATTATATATTTGCTTAAAAAACCCGATCCTGAATTATAGCATAATTGTAAACTATTTATACTAGATCTCCAATATGTACATAATGGGATAATGTATCTTATCATTATTATATCATGATGATAATATAATACTAGTTAATAATCATACAAGTTGTGTAATCGTGATTATTTCAACAGACAAGGCCTACATTTCAATCAGAACTTCTACAACTTACACACAGCGAACTATAGGTGGTTAAGGGAGACAAAAAATGACGATATTAAAATCAACCTTGTGTATCCCAAACAAGAAGAACGGGAACCTGAAAGGTCGAAAAACCACCAATGATAAATGATGTTATATGCAGTAGATCTATAATGATTGATGAATTATATTTTGGATAATTATGCCAACTGAACATTGTTTTGAACCTTTGTGAACATACATCCACCTTTGACATCTGTTTAAAAGAAAAACTTGAGGCATCTAATTAAAAGTTGCACTGCTCTTAGTTTGGGATTCAAGATGAAAGTGTCTTTATGTTTAATTTGTATTCTTGGATCTGGTTGCAATAAATTCTATAGACAAAATTTATTTATATCCAAAAACTATGTTGTCTAGATTAGAAGTCAAAAAAAAAGCGAAACGGTAGATCCATAAATCCCCCTATATATTATATATATAATAATTAATCATTTTCAGTGCTTTACCTAAGTTGGTAATATTTAATTTAATTATGAAGGCTATACTAACATATATTTCGCAGATAACCAGCTATCACCATATCAGATTTGCCTTTCACTACTAGACACAACTCTCTACGGGGTTTTCGCCTTTTTTGACTTCTAATCTAGACAACATAACTTAACGATAAGTATATATCTCTTTATATCCACAAATTATATTTTGTCTATTCTATTTTTTGTAATTTCAATAATATCAGAAAAAAAAAATTACACTATCCACAAAATTATTTGCTTATCTATGAATGAATCCATCATTATGGTATAGAGACAAAGATCAATTAAGAATTGGTGAAGTCAATAGATATACAATAAATTACAGAAGATTAGACAGAAATATTGAACAAATTTATTTTAGATTGAAAAATATAGAACGAACAACAATCCGAGCAATTCATTTATTAAGTGGTCCATTCATTCTATACTGTCATGTAATACCATATAATTACAACCAAAATAAACAGTTCACTCCCGATAACAAGGATAATACTGAAATTGTATTTGAAAATCAAATTAAGCCAAATCAATCATTCAATGTCACTTTATTATTAAATGAGAATTCAAAAAAGGCACCAGAAGAATTTCAATGGGAAATTGATGTAATTTCACAAATTGTAATTACCAAGAAAACAGAAGTTGAATATGATTTCTCAATTGGTGATGATTTAGATGTATTAAAAAATTTAAATCATAACAAAAAAATCCAACAAACTTTGTATTCACTTACATCTGATATCGAATCTATTCCTAATGACAATAAGGTTTTTAATCCACAACTAACCGTTACAAAATTGAATACTAATGATTTATGGTTAACTAAACCAAAAGATGAAAAAAAACCAATTCATTTAATTATTTTAACCCATGGTGTGTTTTCAAATTTATCCGCCGACATGTTATATTTAAAAGATGAATTGGAAACAAAAGTTATAGATAACATTCTAGTTCGAGGATATAAGGGTAATGCAGGCAGAACAGAAAAGGGTGTAAAGAAATTAGGTACCAATATTGCAGAATATATAATTAATTTAATTGAAACCTTACCTTGGAAAATTGGAAAAATTTCATTCATTGCTCATTCATTAGGTGGTGTTAATCAATTATATGCATTAAGGTATATATTAATAACGAAAGGATTTGATTATTTTGATAAGAAAGGTATTGAAATGGAAAATTTGGTTTCACTTGCTAGTCCATTTTTAGGTATTTTAAATGAATTGAATTTTTTAATTTCTTGGGTATTAGATATAGGCACCTTGGGTAGAACAGGTAGAGATTTAACTTTGGCAAAGAGATTGCCTCATTTTAACGATTTAAATGATTCAAAAAGAGATACATTTAGACCTATTCTTGAAACATTGCCCGATGATCCTATTAAATTATTTTTAACCAAATTCAAACATTTGACAATCTATGCAAATGCAATAAATGATGGGATTGTGCCCTTGAGAACAGCCGCATTGTTGTATCTTGATTATGAAGCATTGGGGGATATTTCTGAATTAAAAAGAACAAATCATATAAAAGATGAAAAATATAAATCTGAAAATGATAAATCTTCAGTTGAAACAAGAACTAATGAGGACGTTTTTCAAGCCCCCGATGATAATGGATATGTTGAACATGAAAATGTCAATGAAAAGCATCATTTATCATTTGCAAAAGAAAAATATAAAGAATTTGTCAATTTATCAACTGCACCTAAATATAAAAAACGACAAAAGAAATATAGAAATTTTTCAATCAAAGGGAAAGGAACTGGTGATTTAGAATCAATACATTCCAACACGTCCCAACATTCAATTATTGTCCCACCGCGTGCTTCAGCAATTGAAAGTGCTATCAATACATTAATTTGCCCAATTCCAAGTGAAACATATATATTAAATCCAGATTCAAGACATCACGTTATTTTTCATGATAAATATTATGAATTTGATAAACCACCAGAAGCACATCCGGACTCATCATGGGTCGAATATCTATTTAATTATCATTCGAAATGGAAATTACAAAAACAAGTCACAATTGCTAATAAATATCATGCAAATAAATTAGTTTGGAGAAAAGTTTTAGTTAATTTACCCCCCGATGCTCATAATAATATAATTGTTAGAAGAAAGTTCCTGAATGGATACGGATGGGGTGTGATTAATCATCTTGTTGAGAATTTATTTGATACAGAAATAAAACCTAAAATGTAAATAACTTTTTTTTTTTTTTTTTTTTTCTGAAATAGATTTGTTATTCTTTATCAGCATTGGATTTATCATTACTGGGTTTTCTTTCCTTACCTTTATTTCCTTTATTCTTCTAAATTATCAAGATTGACAATGAAGAGATTTCATTAGCCTTTTTCATTTGACCAATGTTGATTAATAAATAAACTGAAACGGAAACAAAAGTTGTTGCGAAATTATTTTTGTGTACAATTTAACTATATAATTTTCCAACTTTTAGCTATTCTTGTTTAAGAAATGTGTTCTAAATGTTATTCGTTGGGAATAATATCAATAGCTTACTGTTAATATGAAAATGTTAATTTATTAGTGATAAATTTTGAATTTTGTAAACATTTGGCATTTATTAGGTAAAACTATACAAACCATGTTGTCTCTACAGAAAAACCTATGACAGTCTCAACTGAGATTAATATTCTTTTCATTGTTTTTTCAATCTATTATTTTTTACTGTTTTTCTTTGGTTTTTAACTATTGTTTTATTTTCTTAGTTAATTAATATCAAGATTGTTTTTGAATTGACCGATTGAAGAAGATTTTGAATTTGATTTGAGAAAGACACCCAGCTGCTCCTTTCTTATAACTCAGGTCCAATTGAAAGAGTTTCAGATTCCACTACATTAAAGAAATGCTGATGAATGCGCCTTATTAACATACCGATCGTTGGTATATTATTATCATAATATTACTTTATAGTAAAATTTCGTGAATTAAATTCCATATTAAACCTAATCCCTTCTCTCTTGTTTATTATAAAGAGATTTCTCCCAATCCGCTAGTCCGAATGATCTAAATTTTTGATCGTAGGTATCTGTTAAATTGAGTGATTTCTAATTTTGTTAAATTTTGGATTTATAACTTACTGGTAGTCTGATTGGTTTGGGATTTGTAATTGTTGCAAGAAGATTAGACAACTACTTAGTCAGAATATTTTTTACTAACCTTCAAGTACCATACATTTTGTGGGTAATAACATTATTCCATTATCTAATCACCTTATACACTAATGCATCGCCATTTCAACAATTTCATACTACAATATCCCATAAAAAAGTTAGATACATAGTACTCATAAAGGGAATTACCAAAAAAAAAAAAATTAGAGCTTACATTGGTCATCAAACATATACAATTTGTATTCCCTCTTCAAATCTATGATACAATTATGAATTTTATATTAAATATATATATCAACCTATTCAGCATTTCTTTTAGCAGCTTTTTTAGCAGCTTTTTTGGCGGTACCAAATATTTTTTTATCTCTGTTTTTCTTTTGTTTTCTTTGTTGTCTTGAAGCTTTTTCAACTTTTTCAGCTAAACCGTATCTGACTAATCTATAAGCTGGTTCAAATCTTTTAGCATCAGCAACTGATGAGTAAATTAAACCGAAACCGGTTGATTTACCACCACCGTATTGAGTTCTGAAACCGAAAACTGAAACGGCATCTTTTTCAGCTTTGTAAATTTCTGCTAATTTTTCTCTTAATTCATCTTTTGAAACATTGGCTCTGTTTGGGTGTAAAACATCAATGACAAATTGTCTTCTTGATAAAAGTGGATTAGTGATAACTTTTCTAGTTCTAATGGTAACAGGATCAGACTAATAATAGTTAGTATAAATTTTCATATAAATAATAAAAAAATAAAAAAAACCCCCAATAAACTGTTTCATTTCTAATCTGTATATATCTCCCCGTTCTTTGGTAAATGATAACATGGACAGGTTTGGTTTTATATTGATCTTGACATACCATCTTGATTATGCTAAATGTGATGTGAATATAGTAACTAAAACGTAGATATTTAGAGGATGAAAATTCAAAAAAATCTTTTGTTTAGTGAAAGTGCGTTTACTAAGAATTCCTCAAGTCAGTACTATTAAAAATAGCCCTAGGGCTATCGAAAATATTATTTCTCTCATTTTTTTTTTTTTTTTTTTTTTTAATTTTTGCGCTGCGAAATTTTATAGATCTTAATATATATTGAACATTTTTCTTTATCTAATCTTCTTCTTGTTCATCTAAAGTTTGGAAAATATATGGTTTTTCATTTTTAGGATAAGTTATACCATTTGAAATCAATCTAGCATAAGCATCAGCAAAATCTTTAAACCACAAGTCTTGATCTTCAGCATACATTTTAACATATTTCAAATAATATGGTTCTTCTTTTAATGCCATATCGGTTGGCAACATCATAAGTTCACCACTTTCATCTTCATATTGTTTTGGACCATCCCATTGTTTAACATGCCATTTACCTAATAACTGAACATAAAAATCATTTGTAAACATACTTGGAGAAAATGTCCATGGACCTAAAAATCCTGAATTCTCTACATGGCATCTACCCAAACAATGTGCACCAATTAAAGCAACCGTTTCTCTATCATTGAAACCAATTCTTTCAAATAATTGCTTGACATATGGACCATCTCTTGAAGCATCTGGAAGTAGACCATTTCCGGGAATGTTTTTTCCACTATCGTCATTTTCTCTACCTGGTAACCACTCAATCTTTGGACCTCCTGCTTCTTGAATTGCACATACACCACTCAAGGTCCATAAATCACCACGAGAAATCCAATTGTATTTTTTTAAAATTGGTTCCAAAAATTCTCGACCATGTTGAAGACCATTGTTATCTGGGTCATTACTTTCTGGCTCATAGATCATTGTACCTCCAAAGGATCCACCAGTGTTTCCATTTTTTGTATATGTACCGGAAGTATGCCATGACAATCTTACCAATTGTCCGAAAAACCCACTATTATGATCCCATTCCTCGGTGTCACCGAGTTTTCTTGCAATTTCATTATACACTTGTTGATAATCTTTGAATCCTTTACCATCCGGCACATGTGCTTTTCTTGTATTAATAGCACTGGTTGTACCTAATAAACCAAGTAAAGGACCTTTACCTTTCCCTTGATTTCCATTATTTTTTTGATAAAAATAGGTTGCAACAGCAGCTGCACCAATTATACCTGTAAAAGACTTGAATAGTGTTGATTTGTTATAAGATCTACTGATCTTTCCAATTGTAATTGAAGACATTTGTTGAATAAAAATATTTAATTTATGGGGATTAAACTATTCATTTTAGTAAGATTGCTTATGTTTGTGTAGTTTGTGTTATATCCGGTGTATAGAACTTATAAGCAAAATTCGAATTAATATGATTGGATGAGAAATCCAACTGTCAAAAAAAAAAAAAGAAGATCAAGAATGTTAACAAAGTTAGCCAAGAAACTCAACTGGAATGGAAAATTAAGTTTCCGTTAATACATAGAGACATCTTTAGGCCCTCAATGATTGGTAACGATAATGTGGTGAAATGTGTCAGAATAGAGTTTATTAGTTTCCAACCCCGCGAAAATTTAAATGTAATTCATCCTTAAATTTGCCGCTTTGATTTTTGGATATTTAAACTTTGTTAGGTTTTTACAAGATGTAATTAGGTCAAAATATTGTAGGATATATGAAATGTGTAAAACTTACTTTGAACATTTTCTGTTATAAATATTTTAACACATTTTGCTATTCTTTTGTCAAAAAAAAGAAAAAGAAATTTAAAATAACAACTCCGAAACAAAAATACTTAAGGTACGTTTGTTGCTTTTATACAGAATTATTGAACAATCAAAAGGGGATATCATGGTTGTTAACAATCAAGATACAACAATGAGCATTTAGAATAACTATTCATTTGGCCATAAAACTAGTTTTGTTGGAAAACATTAATTGAATCTTGAGATCTGTCATCGTCTAATTTTTTTTTTCTAGTATATACATATATATACATTAAACTTGATCCCTTTTCACTTGTCTATTATAAAGGGGAACCCATATTTTTTTTGAGTAGAATTTTTCAGATGTTAAATATTTTAATGTATTAAGTCAAAATGATTGCAGTAGTAGATTTTAAAAATACCACTATTAAAAAGTAAACAAGCCCAAATGTATTTAATATTCTAAATAACTTGTCAGTATGTGTCCGATTGTAATGTACCATATATTATGAAAATTTGGTTGTGAAGCATTGTAATTATGTATTCAATTTATTAACAGTAACTGTAAATAGGATTCGATTTTGAATCAATAATTATTTTCCAATCATGGCACCCTCCAAAAGAAGAGAATAATGATAATCACATCAAAAATTGCAAAATGTGTCACCAAAATCATTACTACTATAAAAGAAAACAACGGTGGAATCTAAATCAAAACCAAAAATGTAGGGTTAATAATGAACAAGGTTTCATAAGAAACTAAGAAATTTGTCAATTTACACATATTAAATGATGCATATCACATTCCAAGCGTAATTGACATAATAATAATATGATAAAAGATATAGAAAGTTAGATCTGTTTTAGTTAACGGGGTTGCTGTTTTCACATGATAAAAGTATTGGAATTTGATACTGCTAAGAAAGTAATCGCAAGGGGTTATATATACACATCATTATATTTATTTATTTGATTCTTTAATAATCTATTCAAAAACTTTTTCTAAAAATTCTTTTTCTTCTGCTAAATGCATTGCTTTTGAACCAGCGGCAACAGAAGCACTTGGATCTCTACCGACATATCTTAATTCTAATTGTTCTTTACCAATTTCTTTTAAAGTAGTTTGTAATCTTGGAGTTACAAAAGACCAAGCACCCATATTCAAAGGTTCTTCTTGACACCATATTAAATCCTCAATGTTATTGAATGAACTTAATGATTCTTTCAATTGTGCATATGGGAATGGATGTATTTGTTCTACTCTAATTATTGCAACTGATTTATCATCGCCTCTTTGTTTAGTTAAAGCAGCAAATACTTGACCAGAACATAAAACAACTTTTTTAACATCATCTTTATTACCCAACACATCTTCAATGATCCATCTAAAATGAGATTCACCAGTAAATTCATTTAAATCAGATTTTGCTAATGGATGTCTTAATAATGATTTTGAGAAAAATAATATCAAAGGTTTTCTAAATTGACGATGCATTTGTCTTCTTAATAAATGGAATATATTTGCTGGAGTTGTTGGATATGCAACTTGCATATTACAGTCTTGATGTTGTCTTTCCAATTTTTCAGGGGATGGGAAATATCTTGGATCTTCATTACATAATTGTAAATATCTTTCGATTCTTCCTGATGAATGTTCTGGACCTTGACCATCATAACCATGAGGTAAAGATAAAACAACACCCGATCTTTGTCTCCATTTAGATTCAGCACCTGCAATAAATTGATCAATAACAACTTGGGCAGTATTGGCAAAATCTCCAAATTGTGCTTCCCATTGAACCAATGCATCGGGTGAAGTTAATGAATAACCATATTCAAAACCTAAAACACCATATTCTGATAATGATGAGTTTGAAATATTAAAAACTCCTTGATCTTCACTTAAATTAGATAATGGAGTCCAAGTGGATTCACTCTTTTGATCATGCAAAACAGCGTGTCTTTGTGAAAATGTACCTCTTTCTACGTCTTGACCGGAAACTCTAACATGATAACCTTCTAAAGCTAATGAACCATAAGCTAAAGCTTCACCAGTAGCCCAATCAATACCTTTACCTTCTTCAACTGATTTTTTTCTAGTGTTTAAAATTCTTTTCAAATTTCGATGTATTTCAAAACCTTCTGGTGCTTCACTTATAGCACTACCAATTTTCTTCAATATAGCTTCATCAACAGTCGTTGGTAAATGTGCCAAGACTTCAGTGGCTAATTCTTTTGGTGATTTAAAATCTTCCCATGGAGTAGTTAACCATTCTCTTGATGTTGGATGATATTCTTTTGCTTTAGAAAATGATTCTTCAAGAATATTCCAAACCCATTTTTTATGTTCATTAATATCTTCAACAGTAAATGTACCTTCATCGACCAATTGTTTTGTATAAATATCAATAACAGAGTTTTTCTTAGCAATTGCTTGATACATTAGGGGTTGTGTGAAAGAAGGTTGATCAGTTTCATTATGACCATGCTTTCTATATCCAACAACATCAATAATTACATCTGAATGGAATGTTGCTCTCCAGTCAGCAGCCAAGTTGAAAACAAAAGTACAAGCTTCGACATCATCTGCATTAACATGGAAAATTGGAGCATTGCTTGCTTTTGCAATATCTGATGGATATAAAGTTGATCTAGCAGATCTTGGATCGGTCGTAAAACCAATTTGATTATTTACAATTATATGAACAGTACCACCTGTTGAATAGGCTGGTAAATTAGAAAATCCCATAGTTTCATAAACAACACCTTGAGCAGCAAATGCAGCATCACCATGTAATAAAACACTCATAGCCTTTTTAAAATCGCCAATATCGTCCTTATATTGTTGAATGGCTCTGGTCTTACCTAAAACAACACCATCTTCAGCTTCTAAATGTGATGGATTAGCAACAATTGATAAATTAACATGTTTACCCGAAGTTGTTGGTCTTGCATAATTCATACCTAAATGATATTTAACATCACCCGAACCTTCATCAAATTCTTTTGAACCTGCAAATTCAGAAAAAATTGATTCATTTGGTTTACGAACAACATTTGATAACATATTTAATCTACCTCTATGTGGCATACCAATAACAATATCTTCTACACCATATTCAACTGAAGTATCAATCAATGATTTCATACCAGGAACAACAGATTCACAACCTTCTAAACCAAATCTTTTATCATTTGGAAATTTAGTAGATAAAAAGGATTCAAAAGAAGTAGACCAAATTAATCTATCTAAAATTTGTCTTTTTTGATCAGGTGAATATTCAAAAGGTTTTGGAATTTCAATTCTCTCTCTCAACCAATCACATTGCTCCTTACTTGGAATATGAACATATTCAACACCATATGAAGAACAATACAACTTCTCACAATTTTTAACAATTTCTCGAAGAGTCATTGATTTCTTACCATCTTGTGCAAATCTTGGTAAAATACCGGGACCCAAAGTAATTTCTTTCTCTAAATCTTTTTCTGAGAAACCATAATAACTCAAGGTTAATTCTTTTGGCACATTGGCATTATCACCAAATGATATTCCCAATGGATCGATTTTAGCTTGTTGATGTCCTCTAACTTGATAAGCACGTACCAATAATTGGACTTTTAAATGTGTAACAACATCTTCTGTAATGGGATTTTGACCTGGATAAAAACCAGCAGCACCGCCTGCAACAGTTGGAACCAAAGTTGGTGGAGCTTGAAAAGCATTACTTGGGTTAACATTATCATTTTCTATATTTTTGAAATACGCATTCCATGAAACATGGACACTTGAAGGATCTTTCCTCCAAGCTTCGTACATTTCGTCAACATAAGTGGAGTTATTACCTTGTAAAAATGTATCTGTCGCAAATGGTCTAATTATATTTAATCTTTTGTATTTTACTCGTAACAATTGTGCACGAGGAGCACTTCTAAAAGCTCTAAGCATATTTTTGAATAGTTAATACTGGTATTAGATTAAAACCAGAGATCAATAGAAAGCAGCAAACGGAGAAAATTTATTGGTTTATATATATGGTTAGTGTATTCGGGTAAAAATTATTTAGTTAATACGCATGAAAGAAAAATTCCTATGTGTCCGGGAAAAAGAAAAAGAAAAAAATGACTATATTTACTCCAGGTTTATTTTATAAAAACTCCTTAGCTTTTCTTTTGAATGCATTACAATCTCTTAACCATTGACCATAATCTTTTAATGAATATATCTTTTCTCCATAATAATCAGGAATTGGATTCGAAAAACTTTGATATGAAGGATCTGGTCTATTTTTAATTAATCTTGATAAAAACTCGGAATTTTTTATTTCAAATTGTCCGAGTTTTGCCTTGTTAATTGATTTGAATACCAATGTACCAATGCTGGGTCCGGCTAAATAACCCACGAAGGCGCCTAAACCAACAACACCACCCATTACCATTAAAGGATCAAATCCCATTATTGGCTTTTCTGGATCTATTTCAATGTTACCCAAATAATTTAAGGTTATTAATGCACCACCCAATCCGGTAAATATACCAGAAACCATATTGATCCTATTACTTTGTTTTTTCAATTTAAAGTAATCGACCCATGACAATGATTGAATATTTGTAGATTTATATCTGAATGCAGTGATCGCTTTTCTAGTCAAAGCTCTATTATATACACCAAGTTGAAGCATGAAAAATTATTTTGATTAAATTTTTTTTTTTCCGATTATTTGTGCATCACACTTTAATCTCGACGCGCACTTTTATTAGAAAAACAGTTGACAACTTAATAAAAGATAGTTAATAGATAAAATTTTAAAAACCAAACAAAGTAATTTAAAAGAATTATACTTTAATCTGAAGTTTGAATTTCAACTAACTTTAAGCTAAAGTTTTCATCAATAAGAAGAAGAAGATGAAGAAAAAAGGAAATTAGATCACCCATCAAATTTTCATAATTTATTAGTCGTGTCCTCACCAGTTCAACGGAAAATTAAATCAACATCAGAAAAAATAAATATAATCCCAATAAACATGAATGGTAATGTTCTAATGAATGGTAATTCACTTGATATCACCTATCCTCAATCTAAAGAACATTTAAATGATTTATTAAACAAATATTATAAAATTCTTCAAGATTCCAAAAAAGAAGATGTGAATTATGATAAACAGAAACTGAAAATTGAATCTGTGTTATCTAAAATAAGTGTACAACAACAAAAATTTAAACAAGAGGAAAATGATTTATTAAACGATTTATTAAACACCAAAGTCGATGAAGAATTAGATTTTGAGTTGTTTGAAAAACAAGTAGCTGCTTCTTTATTATTATCAAAAGATTATGATTTACCTGAATCATTACAAAAAGAATTTTACGGGAAAACAAAAGTTTCTGATTTTTCATTAGATGAGATTATAAACAAACTCACTAATATTGGTTCAAATTTTGAACTTCGAGCAAATGACGTTGGCATAAATACAAAATTTAACTCATACCTTAAAGAAAAAATAATTAGTAACAAAATATCCCAAAGGTTAAAAGAACTAGAAAATTTACCAGGTAATTTAGGTACTTTTGGTGGTGATGATGATGATGATGATGGTGGTGCTGCCGATAATTTAAAAATACAAGCTTTAATTGAATTAAAAAGTTTACAATTATTAGCAAAACAAAAACAACTCAAGCATAATCTAATAATTCATGAATCACAACAAGTAAAGTA
This sequence comes from Insectozyma coleopterorum, assembly GCA_030565325.1. Taxonomy (NCBI): domain Eukaryota; kingdom Fungi; phylum Ascomycota; class Pichiomycetes; order Serinales; family Debaryomycetaceae; genus Insectozyma; species Insectozyma coleopterorum. The sequence goes on from JAJMBM010000115.1 coordinate 27,547, forward strand.
TAAACATCCAGATTTAAAAGAATTACCTTTATGTTTACTGGAAAAAAGATCTTTTAATTTAAGACCAAAGATTGAACAAAAGGATCCACAATTATTAGCAATACAATTGGAAGAACTTAAAAAATTAGAAGCAAAAGAACTCAAACGTCAATCTCATATTAGTAAAGTAGAGCAAATATTAGAAAGCTCAATAAATTTCCAAGATCATAAATTAGTACTTGAAAATTATAAAACACATTATTTACTTAAACAAATTAACAATTTCCATCAAACCACTGAAAAGGAAGAAAGTAAGAAATTGGAGAAAAATGCAAAACAAAGATTACAAGCATTGAAAGCTAATGATGAGGAAGCATATCTTAAATTATTAGATGAAACAAAAGACCATAGAATCACCCATCTTCTTAAACAGACCAATCAATTTTTAGATTCATTGACTGAACAAGTTAGAGCCCAACAAATTGAAGCTGAAGAAGGTGTTATTCCAATTAAAAGTGGTAGTCCAGAAGTTCCAAGTGTTGTTGATGATAAAGATGAATTACGTGAAAAAACTGATTACTATGAAGTTGCACACAAAATTAAAGAACAAATTGTAGAACAACCAACTATTTTGGTTGGTGGTAAATTAAAAGAATATCAATTGAAAGGTTTAGAATGGATGGTTTCATTATATAATAATCATTTGAATGGTATTTTAGCAGATGAAATGGGTTTAGGTAAAACAATTCAATCAATTTCATTAATTACATATTTAATTGAAAAAAAACATGAAACAAAGTTTTTAGTAATTGTTCCATTATCAACAATTACAAATTGGACTTTGGAATTTGAAAAATGGGCTCCATCAGTCAAGGTTATTGTTTATAAAGGTTCTCAACAACAAAGAAGGTCAATGCAAGCTGAAATAAGATATGGAAATTTCCAAGTATTACTTACCACTTATGAATATGTTATCAGAGAGCGTCCATTATTATCTAAATTTCAATATTCACACATGATTATTGATGAAGGTCATAGAATGAAAAATGCAAACTCCAAACTTTCACAAACCTTGAGACAATATTATAAAACTAAAAATAGATTAATTTTAACTGGTACTCCATTACAAAATAATTTACCAGAATTATGGGCTTTACTTAATTTTGTTTTACCAAAAATTTTCAATTCTGTTAAATCTTTTGATGAATGGTTTAATACTCCATTTGCAAACACTGGTACTCATGAAAAAATAGAATTAACTGAAGAAGAAAGTTTATTAGTCATTAGAAGATTACATAAGGTTCTTAGACCATTTTTATTAAGAAGATTGAAAAAAGATGTTGAAAAAGATTTACCTGATAAAGTTGAAAAAGTTTTGAAATGTAATTTATCTGGATTACAATACGTTTTATATCAACAAATGTTAAAACATAATGCATTATTTGTTGGTGCAGAAGTTGGTGGTGCAAAATCTGGTATTAAAGGGTTAAATAATAAAATCATGCAATTGAGAAAAATTTGTAATCATCCGTTTGTATTTGAAGAAGTTGAAGCTGTTTTAAATCCACTGAGATTAACAAATGATTTAATTTGGAGAGTTTCTGGTAAATTTGAATTACTCGATAGAATATTACCTAAATTTAAAGCATCTGGTCATCGTGTATTGATGTTTTTTCAAATGACTCAAGTTATGGATATCATGGAAGATTTTTTAAGATACAAAGACCTCAAATATTTGAGATTAGATGGTTCAACAAAGGCTGAAGATCGTCAAGATATGTTGAAAGAATTTAATGCCCCAAATTCTGAATATTTCTGTTTCTTGTTATCAACAAGAGCTGGTGGTTTAGGTTTAAATTTACAAACTGCTGATACTGTTATAATTTTTGATACCGATTGGAATCCACATCAAGATTTACAAGCGCAAGATAGAGCACATCGTATTGGTCAAAAGAATGAAGTTCGTATTCTAAGATTAATTACCAATGATTCAGTTGAAGAAGTTATATTAGAAAGAGCACATCAGAAATTGGATATTGATGGTAAAGTTATTCAAGCAGGTAAGTTTGACAACAAATCAACTGCTGAAGAACAAGAAGCATTTTTGAAAAGATTACTAGAAGCTGATGCAAATGGTACTGATGATGAGGAGAATGATTTAGATGATGAAGAATTGAATGAAATATTGGCAAGGTCTGATGAAGAAAAATCTTTATTTAATAAAATGGATAAACAAAGAAATGAAAAAAAATTAATTGAAAAAGATGAATTACCAAGTATATTTACTGAAGATATTTCACAACATTTTGAGAAGGATACAAAAGAATTAACTAGAATGAGAGAGAAAAAGAAAGTCAAATATGATGACGGATTAAGTGAAGCCCAATGGTTGAAAGCAATGGATGATGATGATGACACAGTTGAAGAAGCTATACAAAGAAGGGAAACAAGAATTGCAAAGAGAAAGAGAAATAAGGCTATACGAGAAGGTTTAATTGAAGAAGATATCAATGACGAAGATGTCGGTGAAGAAGATGATGAAGATTTAGAACCAAGAAAAAAGAAGTTTATATAGTTTTCTAAATACATATCGTATGCAAACCATAAAAAAAAAAACAACTCCGAAACAGAGAAAAAATGGCCAACCTATATCTTTCAAATCAAGATTTAACAATTGGAAACACGAGACCCACAAATCAGTCGACAGCATGCCACATCATAACCAGATAAAAGTGTAGAGCACCTAGTGTTACGTAAAACCTGCCTAAACGATTATGAGGACCTACCAATAATAAAATAAAGATATAAATAAATATTATCTCTACAATTACACAAAACGGGGGGGTATTTATATATTCCCAAGTATTATCCTTCAATTAGTCTAATAACTAACTATTATTTTAATATATTCCCAAAAGCTAACACATAAAGGACATTGTAGATGATGATCAGAAAGAAACTCTTGGAAATTGCATGGGTTTAAATAGTTTTACAGAATAAGGGGTAGCAACCTTTTAACTTAGGGGGTAAATCACGAGTTATTGTTAAATTTATTGTTTGTATAGACGACAATTTCTCCATGTGATAGTACACATACTCTGTGCTCTGTGGCAAAAGTTAAATCAACATTTAAAATATGGTAAAATTAATTAAAAAAGCATAGCTTGAAATGTGTATAAAAATTTATAATTTTCAATTAAGGTTTGTGTTTTAAAGAAATTATTCAACCTTAACTTTTATTAATTTAACAATACGAGTTACAGTTAGCTGGAGTATAACTGAGATAGCATCGCACGAAGCCTCGGAAAACGCAGCCCTTTATGAACACAGAAAAGGTCCAAGTGGTATGAACACAAGGACAAAGCTTAACACCCAAAACCAATCAAGAAAGCGAACAAAATTTTAGTATAGACAACGAATTCTTCGGATTTGAATGCCATGTTGAATTCAAATCAAGTTTAAAAATACTCTGTAATAGAAGGATCTGAGGATATAAAGGTTGAAAAACAAGAAAATAATATATAATTGATGAATGATATAGTAGAAGTAAAGTTGACTTCAATCATATACTTTACATGACAACATCAGCGGGGAGAAATCGACTCTTAAATTAGTTGATGATAAACGCATCGGTAATAAACTCAATTCTTCTATAAAATAAATCTGGGGAATAAAAAACGCTGGGCATCGTAATATTTGATTCTTTCCTTATAATATTGTTAGAACCAATATGAAATATTAGCAATGTCAGTAACATTGAAATGAAACAAAGAAAGTGATTATGATGAGTAGTTAAATTTATAGACTGGGCCAGGTGATTATATTGCAATTTTTAGATAAAATACAATATTCAAAAGCTATATTTAATACATTTCTTGACTTTCGGGAACCAGTTTATTCAATAGTTTTAAATGATATGTTAAAATGAATGAATTTGTATTTGATAGAGATATTTGAACTTTTGAAAATTCAATGAATTAGTTGATGAGAAATGTAGAATACATGGTGTGGTGGAAAATTCTTGATCTCTTGATAATCATTGTGCAAAACTGATTGAATGGAATCGAAGCATTTTTAAACTTAGCGATACTATAAATCTTTTAAAATTTAAAATAAACAAATTCATAACCACTTTGAAACCTACCATAATTTTTAAACTTCTAATACTAAGAACGTTAGGATTTAGTATTACCAAATGTAATATAATAAAGATATAAATGAATATTATCTCTACAATTACAATAAAAGGGGTGGAATATTAATCTATTCCTAAGTATTATTCTTTAATTAGTCTTATAGCTAATTATCTTAATTCAAATTATTAATCTTTCTATGACTTTACGCCAGACCTACCAAAATTAGTAGTACAGTTTATTTTATATTAGGTAGTTTTTTTTTTTTTTTTATAGTATATATCAGGTAAAACTATACAAACTATCTGGTCTCTACAGAAAAACCTACCACAGTCTTAGCTGAGATTATTATTGTTTTCATTGTTTTTTCCGTGTTTTTCTTTTGTTGTTGACTATTGTTGTTACTTCTTAGTTAGTTATATCAAAATTGTTTTTGCATTCACCGATTGAATAAGGTTTTGAATTTGATTACGTTTAATTGGGTTCGTAATCTTCTTTGACGAATTCTGTTGTCCTTTCCTTAAGGTGTATATTACTTGTAGGTATCGGTCTATTCTCTGATAAAATACTGTTGGAAAATCATGGGCAGCAATTATTCCTGCTATTGTAAATCTATGTGTTGGATAAAAGTCATTCCAAATTAGTTTTGATATTCTACAATTCTGATAAATGTGCACAAAAGTTGGGTTTTGTTTTAAACAAAATAAGCAATTTGTGCTGCCTTTGTTCGGTCGATCTGGTTGTTCTATGGAGTTTTGTGGATGTATTTCAATTCTATGACCTAGATGGAAACGATATAGTTCTTCCATTTGTCCTAGATGGTTGTTTTTTAGTTGTTTTAGTGTTTTCCAAAACTTTTTCCAACCTTGTTGAGTGAGCATATATTGTAGACTAAATCTTTGGGGAGATACAGGTTTATCTGTCTTTAAATGAAATTTCTTAGATGTACTATGAAATGTTGAGTTAGTTAAATATTTGTTGTCTAAATCTTGCACTTGTGAATTAATCATTTGTTCAGTCGGAATTTGGTATATCGTATCTACTGCTTGTTGAAATGTGCATGTTTTCCAAGAAATGAAAGTTTCTTGATGAAGTGGCTTGATAGGTTGTGTCAAGTCGAACCAACTTTCAATAAAGTTTTGTTCATTCATAGCGAAAAATGATGAATTCATTAATTGTTGTTGCATATCTTTTATACCTAATAGATCGTTAATGGTAAACCACAATGATGGATAGTACCAAGGAACTACTTGAACCCAGTGTTCAAATGATTCATGCATTGGAAATAAACCTTTTCGATATATAATTAAATCTTACTTAAATATTCATTTACTGGATTCTGTTGCAAGTTGCTGACTAAGATTATGAGTAATCACTAATTATATTTAGTATATAAATACTAGTAAATAGAATTGTATATTTATAGTTCTCAAATATATTTTATATTATTGTTCCAACTACTCTTTTATATCATCATGACTAGAGTGACTAGAGACATCTACGTTTCTTTAATGAAATCAATTCAAGAGATTCATAATTGAATTTCTAGGTTTTTTTTTTTATAGTATATATTAGGTAAAACTATACAAACTATCTAGTCTCTACAGAAAAACCTATCACAGTCGTAGCTGAGATTATTATTGTTTTCATTGTTTTCATTGTTTTTTTCGTGTTTTTCTTTTGTTGTTGACTATTGTTGTTACTTCTTGGTTAATTATATCAAAATTGTGTTTGCCTTGACCGATTGAA
>JAJMBM010000116.1:0-16544 GCA_030565325.1 Insectozyma coleopterorum
CTAAATTAAACGCAATCGTGAATAGTTCACGTTGTAGAATCGATTCAATTTGTTGATTTATTGGCTTTTCATGCAATTTATAAAGTATACCATTATTCGATAATAAATAAAATTCTTCATTCAACACAAATACATATGTAATCATATTTTGTACCATTACATTAAAAGATATATGAAGATTGATTAAATCAAGTATATATATCCTAGTGGTTAATTTCTTATCTTCTTCTTGTGGACTCACTATTAATAAATAATTTCTAAACTTCTTAATTTGTGATTTTGATACTTGAAAATTTATAGTTTGTAATTTATTTAAATGATTATAAAATTTAATAGAGTCGGGTAATCCAACAATTAAATCCGATTCCTCATTTAAATCTGTACAATTTAAATTGACACCAATTTTACTAGATAATATCCTCAAAGGATTACCATTATTTCTACCCGTTGTTGGAATAATTAGAATCTTTGAAGTAGTTGTTACATATAAACAATTTTCAACTTCACAAAACTCTATATTGGTAATTGGGTCATTATTCCCTTCATATATAATTCTTTGCTTTGTACCTCGATCTCTTAATAAATCTCCACGTATCAATAAAACTTTCCCATGGGTATAACCTATCGCTATACATGTTAGATCATAATTAAATTTAAAACAACTTATAGGATATGAATTATCATTTAAATTGATCGTCACTTGAGATTGAAATTTGAATTTATATTCTTGAGCATCTTTTTCTTCAAGATTTAACATTTTGGTTATATCCCATAATTTAATAATCAGAACAAATCCTTGTTTCTCAGCCAATGTAACCACGAGATTATTAGAATTGTGCAATGGCTCAATGAATGTTATCCTGTAATCTTCATCATATGCTTGGAATTGTCCTAATTTAGTCAAATCTTGAGGATTTATAATTTTTAAATTATTATTATTTATTGCTATTATTAAATATGTTGGAGTTGCATTGATTGAACTCAATGTTGGATCAGAGTATAATTCGTCATTAGATTGATAATTTGGATCTTGAATAGGTATGAAATCAAATAGTTGAAATTGTTTAGATGATGATAATAAGGACATGAAAACAAAAAATCTTGGTTGTCAATTCAAATTCAATCAAAAGAACAAAAAAAAAAAAAAAAAAAAATTATAAAGAAATTATAAATCCTCGGCAACTACCAAATGTATACATTTTATAAAACTAGAATTAAACTTAAAATTAAACAAATAAACGATATGGTGATGTAACTAGATAAAGATGTTAATTTAAATTGCTTCTCTGGTAATACCACGCCTGTGAATGCTTTATAATTGGAGATTGTTGTAGTTGAATTTTGAAAATTAGTTGTTTTATTAACATCAGTAATGCTATTATTAAGTAATTGATCAATCTTGTATTTTAATCTTTCCTTTGTCCTGGTTGGTCTTTTGGGTCTATTAAATGTAGGAATTATTATTGTCGTTCCTTTAATTGGCAATATTGAAAAAGGTGCATCTGCCGCATCAATAGAAGTTGATTTCCAAAATGCATCATCATTCTTTTTTACATCATCATTAATTTCTGTTGGGTATTTATTTAATGTAGATATGTCGTCATTCATTCTTGAGCCGGTTCTGAAAAAGGTATTCCAACTCGTAAATGAGCTCGTACTTTCGTAAATTGTATGTAATGGCAATGTTGCAATGCTAGGTATAGTCATTTGATTATTTTGTACCGTTAATGTTGAAGTGACAATTTGAGTTGAAGTAGTAATGGTAGTTGAATAAACAATAGAAGTATCTTCAATTGTCGTATATATTGTAGAAGTCAATTGTAAAATATCATCAAAATCATGTGAATGAGTTGATATGGAAACATCCGTCAAGCCAGAAGAAGCTTCATGGGTCGAATTGGATAAACGAATTGACAATGCAGTTGAATGATTATTTGAAATGGTTAACCGCGGATGAAATGTATTACTTGATAATAACAAAAATGAAATCATATATTCCATGTGTGATAATCGTCATTTAATTATGAGATTGGGATGAGCGGTTAATTTTTATTTTTTAAAAAAGGTTATTGTACAAGCAGAGACCAACTAATTCTTTTTTTTTTAGTTACACTATAAAGTAACGCATTGTACATATTTTAAGGTACAGAGATCGATGTAAATATAGTAAATTTAGTGGTGTTCCAATTACACAATATAACAAGATTCTACTATATATAAAACCAATGAACACCATATACAATTATTTCCCATTATTGTTTCCATTTTTAGTTAATTGGATTTTAACTTTATGAGAATTTTTTACCTTTGCATTTTTCAATGGCGCGTCAATTATTATTTAATTAATTTGTGATTTTTTATCTGAAACAAATGTTGTCTTTTCAACAAACATATTATAAAATTGATGATCTAATTTCGTGTAATTTTCCAACAACATACATTTGTTGATTTATTATTTATCACACGTGCATTTATTCAAAAACCCATGCCTGTTTGTTGTAATTGATGGTTAGCAATTCTACCTGTATTTTTCGAGAATTGATGAGTATTCCACAATAATGGGTAAAGTGATAAACTTTTTATAATACTATATAAAAAAAAAAGAGCCGGATAAAGGCTATAAAAAAACAAAAAAAAAAAAAAAAAATTGATCAACCGAAATCTGGGGTTGCTTCCACATAATGTATATGTAGATAGGTTTCGATAACTGGTTGTTTCAATCTGTTACTATAATTTCATTTATGAAATCTGTTGTTTCAATCTGTTACTATATTTTTTTCTTTTGTTTGTTTTGTCATGATACTAGTTGATAAGATAAGTTAGCAAACTTGAAACGTTGAGTGAAACACGAAACAAATGGAAGTTGTTCAGTCGACTATATGATAGCGTGTGATTACATTATCTCGAGTAATACACATGTTATCTTTTCAACAAGGGGGAAATATATATATGGTAAAGCGTTCAATTGATAAGATAACGGATATACACCGAATTTCACAAATATGTTAATGACAACGGTGTTATGTTTTAAGACAAACGTTGATGTATGACGTTTAAAGTTATGGATATACACAAAACTTTAAATGGTTAATTGTCGCATGAAATGCAAAAGTCTCGTCTTTTTATTTTATTGTGCTTTTTTGGTTCCTGGTGTAATCTTTTTGGTATTTAAACAGTCAATTATCTCCTACACAAATTTTACAATGCTCCTATTACAATTCACACAATTCATTGCTTTATTGGTTCACGTTTTATATCTTTCAATTCCTTTTCATAACTTATTTAGCTGGTACTAATTATTTTATTCATTTATTTTATTTATTCATTTATTTTATTCTGATAACTTGTTGTGTTGATATATACTGGTTTTGCATTAATCACCTCATTTTATCTTCGTGTTGTATTATAAGTTAACTCATTGTCATTTTGATAACGTTCGGTTGAAATCATTTTATTTTTGCTACTTGCCAAGTGTTTCCTTATGAGTTCATATTATTTACCACACAGGGCACTTAAAATTACAAAATCATCTTATATCACGGATACTACAAAAATCAATATCACGAGTTCTTCGGCTCCCAGTTCAAGAGGATTTTCATCGTTATTATCTTCTTCTTCTTCCTCTTCTTCGGCTTCTTCAAGTTTATTAAGTGATTTAATTATAGATCCATCGGCTGCTTCTTCACAAACTAATTACGCCTATAAACAAAGAACCTTCTCGTCATCAAGTTATGAAGATTGCTTTGAAAACTGGCTCACCAATTTTAATACCAAGTTGAAAAATACAAATGGCGTCTTCATAATTGACACTATGGATTTATTAAAGGAATTTTTTCAATTTTATTATCATCAACGTACAAATTATTCAAATAGTTATTTGACGGATTTATTCCCTTATTTGCATGGTTTAGAAAATGATGAACAAAGAAGATTCTACATCCAAGGTGGTTTAATGGATGATGTTCGTAAAAAAATCAATAAAATTAATTTAAACAATGTTATTTTCGTTAAAACAGATGATGGTATGAATTTCCCAAACTTATTAAACACAATCAAACTAGATGAATTAAAAGGCATTTTTCAAAATTTAAATCAGTTACAAGATGTAACGAATACTGAATTATCCCTCGGTTGTAGAAATTTTAAGAACCAGATTAAATTATTTGCTTCATTGTCACATTTTGTAACCTACAACTATTCACAGAGGAATAATAACGACGACGCTACTATGATTCTCAAAAGTAAAGTACGCGATAAATTTATTTATTCAATTGAAATTCCTGGAAATTGGTGGAATCATTTAAATAGTCATTATTTTGACGATGGTTTTGATGAAGCTAAGTTATACAACAATTCATTCATGATTAACGAGTATAAACATCATAATATCAATCTTCCTATAAAGTTGCTCAATTATGAACAAAACTTAATATGGGCGTTATATAAAAAGAAATGGATCTGTAATAATAGAATTTGTATTGGTAACAATCATGAATTTAATCAAGTTTCAACTAAAAGAGAATTTAAATTATTTATTCATTGTTATGACAATGCAGGTTTACCCACTATGAATCAACTTGAACTAATTTGGCATGACTATATCCTGGGTGATAATTCACTTAGTGAATATCATTTGGAATTACCTTCGAGTAATTTTTTTCAATTAAATGGATTTTCAAATATAGAAATGATGATTTTATTAAATATTTTAAAATTAATCGAAAGGATAAGCAGAGTTAATAAAGTGTTTTTGTACTCACACGATGGTTATTCAGCAACTACAGTCTTAACAATTGCAATTACACAATTATTAATGAAGAAGTCATTAGAAGAATCAATAGTTTTATTAAATCAACAAAATGTTAAATTATTTTACAACAATTTAAATTTAGAGTTCCTAACAGTATTGGAAAATTTTATTGATTTTTTATCAACATTTTTAATCCAAGAATTCCCAGCAATTATACCTATCACGTCATTGAATTTACAAGCTATAAACCAGCAATATTTGAATAATCCAACTAATAAACCGTTTTATGATTGGTTTAAACCAAACATCAGTGATAATAATTTCCCATCAAGAATCACCTCGAATATATTCCTTGGAACAATTGACCATTCCTCTTCAACTACAATAATAGATTCTTTGGATATTAATGAAATTATATCTATTGGCGAATTACCCAGTTGGTGGAGCTTATTAAACAAACAAATTTGTTTTGATTTTGAAAATACTACTAATGATAATAAAATTGGTCCAATTTATTCATTTGGTCAAAGTCATTTATATCAAGTTGATTTCACAGAAATTTCAATCCCAATACAATACAAAAAATTTATACCGAAACTTAAATCATTTATATATTTACATAATTTTAATGATGATGGTAAAGATAGTTTACTAAATTTGTTAATTGATGCGCCAACATTCATACAGGATAAAATTTTACTAGGTGATAATAATCATCATCATAATCATTATTTAAATTCAAAAATCTCCTTGATTCATTGTAAAATTGGCGTTTCAAGATCTGCAACTATTTTAATTGCAAGTTTAATGAAAACATATAGATTGAATTTATTACAAGCTTATATGATAATAAGAGTGTTACGATTTAATGTTATTATTCAACCAAATTTGAAATTATTTTACGAATTATACATGTTTCAGAATTATTTAGGTATAATGGATCAAAATCAAGATTTGAAAAAATGGAATTTCGAATTTATATGTAATGAGATTCATAAATTGAATTCACATCATATAGATTGAAATAAATAGTTCAATATATGGAATTTCACATTTGATTGCAAAAATAAAATAAAAAAAAAAAAACATCTGAATAAAGAATTTGGTAGCTCGCTCTTTTTAAACAGTCAAGCTCTTAAAACTTACACTTTGAACAAGTAAAAAAGCTTACACAGCAAAAGTTAATTGTGTTTTAAATTCTTTGCTATTGAAGGAAGGTATAAATAATGCTATTTTCAAAATATTCTCAACCAAGTTAATATATACCAATTTCAAAGTGGTGTTTTGGGTAGGTATTGATTGGTTGGTTGTATAATGCTGTTATCATGAAGATTTTCATAATTATCTGACTATTCCAACGAACTATAAATATGGACAATTTGAGTCCAAAACCATTGAATAATTTGAAATCTTGTAATTAAAACAGCACTTTCTCGTGATGTTATCCACACAGTGGCCTGGGCGCCACACATTAATTTTTTTATAAATTGCTCGTATGGCCAAGTTGGTAAGGCACTGCACTTGTAATGCAGCGATCGCAGGTTCGACTCCTGCTGCGAGCAAACAATTAATTTATTTTTTTTTTCGTATCAATCTTCTCAGATTATATTTTTTCTTATTTTTCACATTTATTCACTTTTAATTTTTCAAAACAAATTTCAATTGTTATGTCGAAAACTTCAGTCAAAAGAGTTGTTAATGCAAGTATGTGATTGAGAATGATTGATCCCTTTTTTTTTTTTGTTTTTAATTCATTTACTAATATATAGTTCAAAAATTTTATCCAACTAGCTTAGCAGACAAATCATGGGATAATACTGGCTTATTAGTTGATTCAAGTTTCGAAGATGCGTCATCGAATCGTATCAAAATTTTATTAACTATCGATTTAACGCAATCAGTAGTTGAAGAAGCAATTGATAAAAATGTTAAATTCATCATGGCATATCATCCATTTATATTCAGAGGATTGAAATCGATTACACCAAAAGACCCTCAACAAAAATCGTTGATTAAATTAATACAAAATCAGATTAGTGTTTATTCTCCACATACTGCTGTTGATAGTGCTTTTGGAGGAGTCAATGATTTCTTGGTGAAAGGTATAACCAAAACGCATCAAATTGAATCTTCAGAACCAATTGAAAAAAATGAACAAGATCCAAATTGTGGAATGGGTAGATTGGTCAAATTGAAGGAACCGGCTAAATTAATTGAATTGATTAAAAATGTTAAACAAGAATTAAACTTGAAACATGTTCAAGTTGCAGCTTCAAGGAATGGAATGGATCATGATATTAATACAATTGCAATTTGTGCTGGTTCTGGTGGTGGAGTTTTCAGAGGAATTGAAGCTGATTTATACTACACTGGAGAATTATCCCATCATGAGGCATTGTATTTTAAAGAAATGGGATCATCGGTCATCTGTTGTAATCATTCAAACACAGAACGTGCATTCCTAAAAGTGATTCAACACCAATTACAAAAAGAGTTGGTAAATGATGAAATTGTCATTAGTGAATTTGATAAAGATCCATTTGAAATTTTATGAATACAAACGAAGCGAGAAAAAAAAAAAAAAAAAAAAAAAAAAAAGAACACAAATTTAATTTATATATATGTTGTATAACCATATGTTAATAAATTCATCATGGTTGAACAACAACCATCGTCTATTAAACTTTACACATGTCAAGTAGAAGAATCAGGGTTGGTTCCTACTTGTAAGATCAACTCAATTATTGTTCCATGTACAAATACTCCCTATGTTTTTTTGTACGGTGGGTTTGATGACAATGATTCATTGGACAGTAATGTATATTTATTAAATACCGACACTATGAAATGGGAAATAGATAACAAGACTCCTTATTTATATAGAGATGGACATCTGGGTGTTTATATAGGAAATGGAAATATATTGATATTTGGAGGTTTATTAGAAGAAGAGATTTCAATTGAAAATAATCAAAATGATTCATTGTTGATGATTTATAATATCTTTGATAGGAAATGGATAGGACCACCCGAATTTGCATTGAAGAATGCGCCTACGAAACGATCAAGACATGCATGTTGTTTATCATCCGATGGGTCAAAAGTATTCATAAGTGGTGGTCTTTACAAATCACAATCTTTTAATGATTTATATTGTTATGATTTAACTACTGGCTTATGGGAAGGTCCAATTGAATTTGTTTCAAGATTTGATCATACTATTATCTCTTACAATGATAAAATCTATTCGTTTAATGGATTAGATGGTGATATGAATCACGTTAGAACAATGCTGTTTTATTCATTAACAAGTAAGAATATTGGTGAAATTTCATTGACAAATTGTAGTTTAATAACTCCATTATATAATGATATTAAGATTTTAGAATCAAAATTAAATCCAAAAGTTTGTATATTCTTAAGTCTACCAACTTCATTCACAAAAGGATATTTGAAAATTGAAAGTTTCAATTTTGATACTTTTGATACACAGTATTTAATTGATCAATTTGGAATAAATCAATTGATTTCCAATCTGGCGAACTTTATTTGGAAAAATGCATTTGTGAATCATTTGGGGAAATTATATCTATTAGGAGCCACACGGAAAGAGAATGATAATCTTGGTAATTATTCATGGGATAATAATGAACTACAACAAGAAGATGATGATGATGATGGTGATGATGATGATGAGGAGGAGGAGGAGGAGGGTCAAGTTAAAAGATTAACAAATGTAATGGAAATAAGTATACGAAACTTTGGTATATCAAATCAAGAAATAAATTTATCATTTGATTTTTTAAAATTATTTCAACTGGAAGAACATACCGATTTTGAAATTAATTGTGTTTGTGATGAACAGAATCGATTCAATTATGAAAACAATCAGTCTTATGAAACAAAATCCATTTTAGTTCATAAATCAATATTATTAGCAAGATGGCCTCATTTCCAAAGAATGATTTCGGTTGAAATGAATGAAACATTGGAAAATAAAATGTTCATACCGGAGCCATATGAATATATCAAATATTTACTATATTATCTATATGTTGATAAATTGGATCCATCGGTTGATTTCGATATAATTGATTATTCCAATTTATTAGTACTTTCAAATATGTATGAAATTAAGAATTTAAAAATATTAATTGTTGAAAAATTATTCACTTTATTCAATCAATTTAAATTGCAATTCATTGACAATGATGAGAATATGACCATACTTCTTCAATTATGGAAAGATTTAATAATTGTTAATGAGACAATTTTACTAGTTAAAGTGATTGATTTTATTAAATTAAAATGGGCAACTATTACCAGATCAAATTCTTTTGCAACTTTAACAAAATCCGAAATTGTCAGATTGTGTCAAGAGTCAGCCAACAAATCACAACAAAGTTCAAGACACGGATCAATTGATACTTTAGAATTAATTGATACGCCAGTAAGAAATACAAACTCGCCTTTTCTAATCGATTCACCCACTTTGAATTAATATACGTTTTTATATAATTATATATTCTTAAAACAGAACGGAAAAAAAAAAAAAAAAAAAAAGAGAGAGAAAAAAATTGATAAATCCAAATAATGAAAATCATTGAATACAAGGGTTTTGATCATGTTTGGAAATATTCAGGTCCTTGGTTGTATTACTTGCTTGCTTTATATATAAGCTTGCCATTTCTTGCTTATAAGATACTTCCATATATATTTCATAGAAAAAGAATTGGTAAGAAATCAATTTCAATTTTCGTACTTGGTGATATTGGACATTCGCCAAGAATGTGCTATCATGCTTTATCATTCAGTAAATTAGATTATTATGTTAATCTATGTGGATATGTTGAAACTACACCTTCTTATGAAATATTAGATGATGTTAATATCGACATTGTGCCAATTAAACCAATGAAAAATTCAAAGTTACCTTATTTATTATTTATTTTCACTAAAGTATTTATACAATTTCAACAATTGAGTTCGATTTTATGGAATAATGATAGTGATTATATATTGATACAGAATCCTCCGTGTATACCTATATTATTAATATGTTTATTATACAAGTTATTTATTAATAGACGTGTTATGATCATAATCGATTGGCATAATTTAAATTATACAATATTGAATTTAAAATTTCAAAATTTGAATCATCCATTAGTTAAATTGGTTAAATTTTATGAATCATTTTTGGGCAAATTTGCTGATTTAAATTTAACAGTTACAAAAAAAATGAAACAATTCTTAATAGATGAATTTCAAATAATGCAAGATAAAACACTTGTACTTTATGATAGACCAGGACGACAATTTCAACCAAGTGACAATAGAATAGAAGATGAAATATTTGATGATATTCCAAATGATTATAAAGTATTAATCTCATCGACTTCGTTTACACCCGATGAAGATTTCAATGTCTTATTGAATGCATTGAAATTATACGAAAATGACAAATATACCCCGCCGGTATATTTAATAGTCACTGGGAAGGGACCATTAAGAAAAAAATTTATTGAAAAAGTTGAATCATTAAAGTTTTCTAAAAAAATTATAATCAAAAATGCATGGTTATCGTGTGAAGATTATCCAAAAGTATTAGCTAGTGCAGATTTAGGAATTTCTTTACATACGTCATCGAGTGGGATTGATTTGCCAATGAAAATTGTCGATTTCTTTGGCTGTGGATTACCTGTTATATCATTGAAATTTTCAGCTATTGATGAATTAGTTAAAGACAACGTCAATGGATTAATCGTTAATTCTGGCGACGAAATGAGTAAAATGCTAGTCAAAGTATTTACAAATGATGATCTTTTAAAACAACTTAAATCTGGAGCATTGAAAGAAAGTGAAAATAGATGGGATGAGAATTGGATAAAAGTATTGGGACCGAAATTTATAGACTAAATATATAATCTTTTATTTGTTTTAATTCTTCTTCTTCATTTCCATCTTTTATTTTACTAGGTTGTGAATTCATATCTGTCCAGAATCTAAAACCATCCGATTCATAGCAATCCAATTTCGAATGTTCTGGGATTATATCCCATGAATCAACATCTTTATTCAATAGTTTCCCAGTGATATAAGTCCAGCATTTCGCTGTTTCTGTATGATTATACCCTCCACCGCCCAATAGCATAATTGGAATATCCTTAAATGTCTCTACTAATGTTTGTATCACTTTTGAATACCCTTGAATTGTCATATTCCATTGTTTGTGTTCATCGGTGTTCAATCCATCACAACCAACTTGAATAACCAAACATTTTGCATCAAATTTGTTAATCAATGGAATAACAATCTCTTTAATTATCCATAACATTCTGTCATCACTCAATCCTTTCTTTGTTGGAATATTAAAAGTCCCCAATGTTGAATCCTTTCCACTACCTGGATAAAATCCAATATCGTATCTGTGAATTGAACACGTTATAATCCTCTTGCTATATTTAAATGCATTTTCAACTCCATCTCCATGATGTAGATCTAAATCTAGATAAAATATAGTACCGAGAAATTTTCTCAATTTATTTACACTCAATACAACATCATTTATATAGCAATAGCCTGCACATTTTGCCCTTTGACAATGATGTCTACCTCCATACCAATTTATCCCAATGACATTCCCCATTTGGATTATCGCATTCGCGGTTGATAAACTCGAAGACGCAGTAAGATTAATATATTCTCTCATGTTTGGAAACGGATAACAATCATAAATTAATCCATAATCTTGATCTCCTTCAATTTTCTCCTCTTCCTCATCTCGATCTTTCATTAAATGCTCGATAAATTCAATATCATGATACGATGTTAAATCTTTTATTGAAATTGGATTAATTGGAATTATATTCTCCGATGTATATAAATTATATGCCTTATGTAACGATACAATCAACGATTGTCTACCTTGATTAGATGGTAAATTGTCAGCATAATCTGTAAGCTTATTAGATAATGTTATATAAACTTTACGATCCATTCATGAAAAAAAAAAAAAAAAAAATGATTTTTTTGATAAACAAAAAAGATTAAATTGCTCGCAGCAGGAGTCGAACCTGCGATCGCTGCATTACAAGTGCAGTGCCTTACCAACTTGGCCATACGAGCTATTTCCGGGGTTAAAAATTTTCCGGTTTTTTCTCTCTCAAACAATTACATCACGAGATAATACTAAGCTACCACATGCAGTATGGTAATTTTTTGAAACCAAAATGGTGAATCTCACTTATATCAAGCATTATTGTATATAAATTTAACATATAAATTTATATTTTTAAATACCCGTTTTATTTTGTTGCATATATTCAATTTTTGCATTCTTTTTTCATTAGGGTGTTTAATTATTTTGTAAACAAATAACATTAAAAGGGTATAAAAAAGGCAATGTTGTTAGGTATTTGGAGGTAGTAATGGGTAGCGTTGGTAATCAACATTAAATTAAGCCTTTCACCGTCAATGCACGTTAGATTAATCAACTATTGAAAAGACCTAATTTGGTAATAATTACAAATGCAAATGCTATAGTCTTGGATTATAAATACCATATAGATTCTCTAGTCGAAATATATACAATAGTATCCTAACAAATGTTTGAAATTTTGTGGTAAAGAAGTTTTTCATAATAATGTTTCTATTTATGAGAGGTCATGATTGATGCAAAAAGAGAGACATCAAGAGTAACTTCAAAGCAAATAAAAAATTGGGCATCACATTTCAAACAAACTTAAATACAATAAAGTAATCAACATCTAAGAGTTTTCCCCAATGAGAGAAGGGATTATGTTTAATATAGATATAAAAAAAAAAAAAACATAAATGGAGTTTTTACTAAATTTTGAAAAGCCAAAGTTTTCAATTTTGATCAGTAATATTTTAGTTAGCATTTAGATGTATTTGAAAATAATTTACTTGAATTGAAAAAATTAAAGATACGATGTGCTTTTCAATTTGTTTAAAAAATCCCCAAATTTGCAACTAATTGTTAAATTTCTCAACAGGAATCGTGGGACCAACCGGGGGCTATCCAACTTTCACAATTCATTAATCAACTTGATGCTATCATTAAAATGTCATGACAACATCATTCATACAGCTAACCATTATAAATTAGAAACAAGTGTCAAATTTTTACGATTTTACTGTATACCTACTAATATATATACGTAAAAAAAAATGTAGTACATGCAATTATTCCCATTGTACCTAACCGCTCTACTAGCTCATGGAAAATTCATTTCTGACTTGATTCAATTGATTAGAGTCTTGACTGAAGTATGGGAGTACTCGTATTTCTTTTGAGAATTGAACTATTAATATTGCAGTAGGGCATTGGTAGCATTTGTTTTACTTTTGTGCACGATTTGAAAAAGCGCGTAAATTTTTTTTTTTTTTTTTTTTTTTTAAAAACAAAACAACAATCAATTGTTATCACCATTTACATGATATAATATGGCGTTTGGATTGAATTTGTTAGGTTCACCACAGACGAATACAAATTCCAAATTTGAATTCACACCAATTGGTAAAAAAAGATCTGGAGATACATCATTTCATGTTTTACATAGTTATCCACAAGATTCACAAGAACAACAGTTTAATCGAAGAAAATTATTTCAACCATTGAAAGAATCAAACGCTTTATACAACCAATCTCCATCTGGACTATTTGACGAAACAATAGATGATTTTGAAAATACTTCACCTAGTAAATCACCAAAATTCAAAAGTACAAAAATAAATCATTCAAAAGAAAAATACGAATTCAATGGTCAAGAAAATGGATTCGCAGCGAAACAACTGGAGGAAACAATTAAAGAATTACGTCTGGAGAATTATGGATGGAAGATTAAATATAAAGAATTATTGAGATCTTTGGAAAATATGCCATTGAGCGAGAAAGAAATAAGAGTGGAAAATGTATCATTAAAGGAAACATTAGCTTTGTTGAATCATGAGCTCCAACTGTTGAGAAATGAAAATAATAATAAATTTAATACAAGAGAGAAGGAGAGACCCAATCTGAGTGAAATTAATCAATTGAAAACAAAAATAAACGAACTAAATAACAATTTAATGGAGAGTGATGAAGTTATAAGAGCTTTACGATTAGAACGCGATGATCTACTTGTACAATTGCACCAGGTACAGGATTATATGAAACATGCAGAATTAGAGTTTGAAAAATTAGCACAACAAGAGAAATTGGATGGTGAGGAAATCAATAATTTAAAAAAGACAATCGAAAGTTTGAGAAATGGACAAATGAATGATCTCAATGTTTCAACAAGTAAGATTATTGAAGAATTAAACAAGGAAATAAGTGCATTGAAAGCAAGTAAAGGAGAAGCAAGTAGGGAGATATCAAATCTACAGAATAAGATATCCGAACAATTACGTGAGATACAGAATATGCAGGGTGTGATAACTGAAAAATCACAATTGGTAAATAATTTGAAACTAGAGTTAAACAAACAAAAGTCACAAATTGATAATAATAGTTCTGAAGATTATAATAAAATACGGGTATTACAAGATGAATTAGAAAAGAAACAAAATGAAGTAGATCAATTTGAAGAAAATATTCAACATTTGAAATATGAAAATCAATTGTTGACTAATAATTTAAAAATAGCAAAAGATAAAACGGGGAGAGTTTCAGAATTACAAGATTTAAACGATGAATTAAAAGAACAAGTTTTAATAGAAAAGAATAGAGTAGAAATTTTAGAAAAAAAATTAAAAGAATCATTTGAACCTAGTGATCAAATGAAATTTTATGAGCAAGAATTTGAAAAAATGAAGAATGAGTTAAATGCTACTTCCAAAGAGTTGCAAAAAGTATCATCAAAATTACATATTGCAGATGGAGATTCTCAATCTTATAAAAATAAATTTGATGATCTTAAATTAAAACTTGATCAAAGAGAATTTACAATCAAAAGTGTTAATACGAAATTAGCCCAAGTCGAAAAAGAAAATACCAGATTAAAAGACAAAGTTTATAAATTGCAATCATTATCGACTCAAAATATTGATTCTTTACAAAATGATAATCTTGGATTAGAACAAGAATTGATATCCTCTAAACGAGAAATTGACAGTTTGGAAAAGGAAATAAGAAATTTGAAAATAAGTCAAGCTAAAAATACTAATGAAGCAAGATTGGAAAATGACATTGAAAAACTTAAACAAAGAGAATATAAATTAACTGATGAAAATAGATGGTTAAGACAGAAATTGGAAAATAAAATTGATTTCAATTATGAAGAATTACATCAAGATAATATTGAATTACTGAATAGATTGAGAAAACTGGAAATTTCCCAAGAATTGACTGAAAAGGAATTGATGAAATTACAATCTGAAAATAATGAATTAATTGAAACTTTGAAATATCAAGAAAGAAAAATCGAATCTGAAATTAACGAACAAGTGCTTGATTTAAAATCTAAACTACGTGCAAGTGATGAATACATAGATAAACTTGAATCAGATTTAAGAATTGAAAATACCAATCATAGACAAATGAGTGAATTAGAATTTCAATTAAAACAATCAAAAGAATTAATTGCAAAACTTGAAATAAAATATAAAGCTTTACAAGATGAATTCAATATGAAAATTGACAATAAAAATTCGAGTACTGGTGAAGAATTTCTCAAGTTTCAACTTAAAACCATTAAAGATGATTTAGAAACAATGACCAATAAACTAAAATCATCTGAAGAACGATATAAATCACAAATTCAACAATTGGAAGAAACTAAAAAATTGACAGAGAATCAATTAATGTTAGTTAAATCCAAAAATAGAGATTTAGAAAAAGAATTGAGTACAAGTGAACAAAGAGAAAAGAAATGGTTAAACAATTGTAAAACTATTGGAGTTAAATATTCAAATTTAAAAACTTTATCTGATAAATCAGCATCTCCGGAATGGATTCAATTTCTTATGAAAGAATCTTATTATTTTAGACAAAGATATCAAGATTGCACACTTGGTAAACGAAATTTGATATTCATGTACAATTATGTCATTGACACAATTAAAAATTCAAAACTAGATCTGGATAATAGTAATTTGATCAAATGTGGTGTTTATCCAAAACCTAATCCTAAGTCAAAATTAACCTTTAAAGCATTGGCCAAATTTGTACTTGCCTCAGTTATGTTGCGCAGACGAGGCAAACAATACGGAAAACGTAGCAAGGAATTGGACAGTGTTAGAACCGATTTAAAAGTTGCTAAAATTCAATTTAAATAGTCGTTGTATTATATATTTATTCGTTATCTCATTATTCTAGCAATCGGAGTTTGATATTTATCCGATGATACTTGTCTTACTCTTCCCGGTCTTGGAGTTTGAAAAACTTGAGAAGAATTTGACTGTTGTTGTTGTTGTTGTTGTTGTTGCTGCAGTTGTTGTTGTTGCTGCAGTTGTTGTTGTTGTTGATGTTGGTTTGAATGCGACCTTAAATTTAAAAATGTATTATTAGCATGGTTGACAAAATCCGATGTTGAATTTATTGAAAAATCTCCATGATTTAAATCAGGACTTTGTAATATTGAATTATCGATTTGATCATAACCATTACTTAAGAAATCACCAACATTAGTTAAACCAGGTAGTAAAGTTTCATCAATTAAATTTTTATCCTTTGTATCCTTAAGGAATTGCTGGATATTCAAATCGACCCATTTCTTATTCTTTGCTTTTCTATTCTTGTATGATTTAGAACCAAATTGCAATGAATTCAAATTAATTTCATCATCTT
>JAJMBM010000117.1:0-21038 GCA_030565325.1 Insectozyma coleopterorum
TTTTTTTTTTTTTTTTTTTTTTTTTTTTTTTTTCCCTTCCTTCGTTCATTTCTTCGTTTCTATGAAATCTGGAGTAACAAAGTTTTAAATTAACGATCAACAGTTCAAGTCAAAATTAAGAAACCAATTACTACATTACAATATATACTACTTTTGATTATTTTATTGTCGTAACGTTCACAGTTGATCCTTTGTTCTATTGTCATTTGTTGATTTTGAAAAACTTGGGCCAAAGGATGGGGATACCAAGATCAACAACTTAACCAATTGAACCAATGAAGTCTTTATAGTGTAATATGAATTGTAATACTAACTACTATAATGTATTATTGTGAATTCGCAAAAGATTGGCACAACAAAAAAAAAAAAAATAAAACAAACAAAACATTTATAAATTGACAACACAGGTTATAGTTTTAAGAATGAGATGTCATCATCATTTATAGCCAAGATTGATGTTAAAAAACATAAGTTAATATGGTCAAAATCAATCACTTCATTGAGTTTAATTTCAGATGCTATCACTTTTGATATTTCAAAGGATACGTTATCAATATCAGCTATCAATTCTTCAAAAACTTGTTTTGCAGATATATGTTTTAAAAAATCCTTCTTTAGTGAATTTCATGTTGATTTGAAGAATATGGGGTCTGATAATAACGATTCTTATTCTTTTATGATTAATTCAAAACATTTATCAACTTTGTTTAAAAATTTAGAATCAAATTTAGAATATATTACATTTAAATTAATTAATTCCACCATGAATCAACGTTATAAATTATTTATTGAAATTAAAACTAATAAACAAATTATTAAAAAATTCCAAACAAGTTACATCCCAGTTTTGAAAATTCCAATTGAAATTGCAAAAATTTATAAAGACCAATTATCGAATAATGATGATTTAAATGATTTGAATAGAATTAATCATATTATGATTGATCAAATTATTCCAAAACAGTTTTTAGAAATGGTTCCAAATTCCGCTGAAGATTTTAAGATTGAGATTAAAAATGAAAAAATCTCATTTGGAGGCTATACAAAGCAGATTATAAAAGATCGCGATTATTTAAAACAACCAATGGCCGTGACTGTAACTTTGGCATTAGAAGAATTGGCAGATTCAAATTTATTATCAAATGATAACAATTCATCATCTTCACAGTTTCAATTTAAAAAATTGATCAATTTCGGTATGAAAGAATTTAGAAATTTCTTGAATTTAATCAACTTTTTGAATTCAAATACATCTTATACTGAACAATTCGATGAAGAATATATTTCAATTGCAAATAATTGTGATTATTTTCATATATATTTTAAAAATCCCGGTGATCCAATTTTATTCGATTTGCAAAACAATCCAAATTTAGATATACAATTTATACAAATCACGTCTCAAGATAAAAATATTTCAAATGGGAAAGAAATCAACTTAAATCTTGAACCACCAATTATACAAAATATAGAACAAAAACAAGACAATAACCCCCCTCCTCCGCTAATTGAATCAAGTCATAGAAGTACATTTGGTAGATTAAAAAAAGATAATATTATTATCAATAGAAATCAATTGAAAAGTGCTGAAAAAATGGATATTTTGGAAAGTTTTGAAAATGGAATAACTTATGAACAAGATAGTAATGGCAAAGCAGAAACTGATTATAGTTCATCATCCCAAGAAGAAGAAGAACAGCCAAAAAAGAGAAAATTAATAGAAGAAAATACTTTAGGTCCAACGCAAATTGATAATAAACCAAAATCAATATTTTAAGTATATAAAATATATAGCTATACCTAAAGCATGATAAAATTTAAAGGGCCAATTTAAAAAAAACCACCTTGTGAAATAATTGATAAGCAATCCATTAAATACTGGGCTGACCGCATATTCAAACACCCGAAAGATATCGATATCAAAATTGAAATAGAAAATTAATAAAACATGTAACTTCAGAAGTTAGAGAAGGTGATTCAACATTTGAAAAGAATTCAGAAAAGAAGTCAGTTTCTATTAAACCGCACAAATGGCAATGAACTTGCAAATGCTGGCATTTTATGGAGATCCCTCGCCAATAATGGAAATTCAGACTCATCATTCGAAAATAATACAGTTTCTAAACCATCCAGAAACCCTCATCTTTGGCGAAAGTTATAACAATTGGAAACCCGTGAAGAAAACACCCTAATCAGTCAAAAAATATAGCGTAGAGTGATACGTATACCATCCACGATCATGGGAAACCAATTACCCCCCCCCCCCCCCTTTGTATGTGTCTCCCTCAGATTGACATTTTTGGGATTATTATAGATGGAGATGAAAAAACCGTGGGAAATTTCATGGGTTCAAATAGTTTTCAGAATGACGGGGTAAATTAGTTACTCATTCACCAAAAATATCCATAGCCACATAAATTGAAATGTGTTGTTTTTCCTTAATTTCATTGTTTAATTAAACCAAAGCATCAACATATCAAGAATGGAAAACAAAATGTTGAAGGATTTTCTGTAGAGACTAGATAGTTTTGTATAGTTTTAGCCTCGAATATGGTCAAAGATTTTTAATTAATGTTATCTTTCGATTTGTTTAACGAGCCACCAGGATAATACTTCAAAACCATCAGATTTAATAATTGAATTAAATATATAATTTTATACAATTTTTTGTCATTCGATTTAATAATTGAATTAAATATATAATGACTTTATACAATTTTTATTTAGATTTACCATTGTTCACGATGTAATGATCTGAGAGTTGTTATGGACTGCTAATTCCTTTAACAACTTTAAAATTTTCTTTTTCCGATTACTAAGACAGAGACCTCCGAGTGGGTAATAAAAATACTTGCTTCATTAATTATACTCCGAATATTTGGTAATGAAAAATCGTGATAGGGTTGAATCTGATTTTCTTGTAAACATTTAATATCCAACTTAGCAGTATGATTATTTTTTTTTTTATAATTCTACTTTACCAATCGTCTCTTAGTTGCAATGATTATATAAATGTTTCTCATACTTAAGCTAAATTATATTTCAAACCTTTTGAATCTGTTTTATCTCCATAATCTACTTTCCCACTCCATGGTAAATCATCTTTTGAATAACTAATAGGAGGCAATTTAAATGGTAATCTCACAGGTAAACAATTAGCCTCCATTGAAGTATTTGATAAATATTGTGGTTTTAAAACTTCATTTTCTTGAGGTATTATTAAAACACCCAATTCATAACTTGATATTTCATATTTCGATGGATCATCATTTATAAATTTATTCCCCTTTCTACTACCCCAAGCTTGTTTTGATAAGTTATGACTACCCATATAAACCCATTTTAAAGTATTCCAATCATCTCCATTGTCACACATATACAATTTTACATGCGGTACTACTTTTTCTCGACCGGTAATTAATTCATTCCCCGAACTATTCCATTTTTTCAAATATGGTTTTATATTTTGTGTATAATAATTTTTATGTACAAAAGATTGCGTATAATTGAAATGTACTGCTTGACCTGCTGCAAATCCAATAGTACAATTTGCAACTTCATCAACAGTTGGATAAATTATACTTACGTTATAATTATGTTTAATTTGATGATTCTTAAAATTTGATCCATTTGGTTCTAATAACTTGAAATTTTTTTTACCAAATATCAAAGGACATAATAAATGAGAAAATATACCACTTGTTGACCATTTTTCAACTGAAATAGGATATGATATAGCTGAAACTTGTGTTAATATATTATATTTTTTATCCTTATTTGTATTATCAAGTAATAAATCATGTTGTTTCAAAGCTTGATATAATTTACCATATCCATAAATTTCATCATTATTAATATCATAATTACCTGGAGTTGAAGCAATTAATTCAACATTTATATTCAGAAAATCGTATTCATTTAATATTTTACCAAGATTTGTTATTTGCCTTTTGTTATATTTATTCAAGTAATTTATTAAATCGGTTTTAAATTTCCCACCTCTGGATTTCAAAGTTTCACCTTTCTTCAATCTCGGTGATTTCCAAACCATCTGAGTCAATCCACCAAAGTCCAATTTTGTAATATTAGCAGACATGATTACAATTTCTACAGTTTGATCATTATAAAAATTAATCATCATTTTTGTGTGGTGAGTTCCGAATCGATTTGGCAAATCAGCTATAATTTCATGAATATTATAGTTTGATTTAATATCCCCAGTGTCATCAAATTGGGGATTTAGCAATTGATCGCCGGTTATAAATGTAATTCTCTTCTTTTCCTTGTTAAAACTATCATCTAAAAAAGATAAAAAAAATGGTAAATCAACATTGAAATTGAATTGAAAAGTTTCTTGCAAATCTGGAGATCCAATTAAATCAACAATACTGATTGTATCTTTATTAACTGATTTCAATAAATCTTTAGGATAACTTGGATTATACAATATATGAATTGGAGATGTTTTGAATGGTATTTCCTCCTCTTCATCGGAGATACAAATGACCTGTGGTTCCTCAACCCTATCACTTTTCAATTTCTTATTCCAATGATCCGATGCAGCTAGAAACGCATCTGATCTTAACCGTTTATTAACCATCAAGTTAATCCTTTTCCCATATTTTGAAAAAAAAAAAAACAAAAACAAAAACAAAAAAAAAAAAAACAAGATTTGCAAATTGGGTGCTTTTTTTTATGGGGTTGAAATTTAATTATCAAAATGATGAGATTGTCTCATCACCAACTGTTATAGTATCAGGATCAACTTCAAGCTGTCAATCGGGTATAATTGGATTCACAAATAATGAAAATAAAGTATTTCCACCACAATTCTTTGAAATCAACAATGGACAATTTAAAGCTATAATCCATGTTTCACAAGGAGAAAGAAATGTTTTCAAAGTTGAAGTTTTCCAAAATGGATTCATAAACAGTTTTGGATTTGCTGAATACAAAGGTGATCCTAATATAGTAGATGTTGGATATTTAGCACTTCATTATAATCCCTTGCCTGAAAATAAACCAATTCATTTATGTCTCATTCGAGGTAGAGACTCGTTAAATACTTATGATATGCCGAAATATAAATTGAATAGAGGTGAAGAATCAAATTTGCAAAATGCTATAAAGAAATTAAAAGTTGCCGGTCGGTTAATGCAAGCGTATACTCAAGATGAAATGAGATCCGTTGGGTTCAGTAATAGATCTTTTCAATTTATCGAAGAAGAAACCAATGATCAATCTTTGTTTGGATATAAAGTGAAATCACCAACTCCACATAAAGAAGTTAAAGTGTTTGTTTTAACTTCACCGAAAACCGTATCTGAATTACGTAGTTATGATTTTGCACAACAAAACCCGAATGCAAAAGAAAACGGTTGGCTATTTAATCATGCAATAGATTTAGTTAAACAAAATAGGGAAATATATCAAAATAATACTACTGCTGTTCAATGTGCATGTATTTATTTAGATTCAACATGGGATAGAAAATTTATCCTAACTCATGCAGCTTTAGGCGGAGGTACTAATGAAGTTAAAATGGCAATATTTGGATCACATGGATTACATTCATATCCATTGAATTTCCCATTAATCACACCATCATTTTTGGATCCAACACATTTGTCAATTAATGAAGTTGCAAATGATTGCAATGAGTGTGGCACAAGTTGGGAATGTTTGAATATCTGTCTAGGTGCATTCATGCATGAAATTGGACATTCATTAGGATGTCCCCACCAAATTGATGGTGTAATGTTGAGAGATTATGTATGGTTCAATAGAAGTTTTATGACTAGAGAATTGGAGTCTTTGAGAAGACATACAAATGGCGAAATTATAAGTCAAAATGGTTGGAATAAAGTATGTCATTGGAATAGATTAGATTTAATTAGATTTTTATATCATGATTCATTCGCATTGCCAATTGATCAATTTGAACATATTTATTCAACTACATTAAAACCAGATAATTCATATAAGAATAACAGTGTTCCGACATCGGTTAAGCTCCCACTGAACGATGATACAGTTGTTGTTGATTCTCAATGTGGGATTTATTTAATTGAATTGATTGATCAAGATTTAGCAAGATATCATTTGGAATATTTACCAAAACAATATGGCGGCAAAGATTTACAATACAATTTGAATATAAACTTTCAAGATTTTTATAAACTATTGAAAAACGTTAAACGTGATTCAAATGAAACATTCAGTATTAGAATTTTATCACTCGGGGGTGATTTATTTATAAAAAATGCAAAAGAATTCTTTTCAACACAAGATTGTATAATTGATGATTTTGGATTAAATAGAGGGAAAATTAAAGGTTCAAAAAGTACATTACTAGGTAGAAAATCAGGTAGTATGAAATTTGCAACATTTAACATCAAGTCAATATATAAAATTAAAATATTTCATGGAGGTGCATTAGATGGAATTAAATTTTATTACAAAACCGGAACATCATCCACACCAACAGTTCCACCGAGAAATTATCTCATGGGATTAATCAAACACAATGAAACCAAGAATAATGACGGAGATGCAACTGCCTTGGTTGGGAATGAAACCAGAAATTATTCAGTTTATGATATACCCCCAAATGAACACATTACACAATTTAATATACGTAATGGAGCTTGGATCGATGCGGTACAATTCGTGACTAATACAGGCAAACAATCACCAATGTTTGGAAATGCAAATGGTGGACATTTATCAGTATTAAAAGCTCCAAATGATTCAATTGATATTGTTGGTATGTATTTTTATGTGGGCAATTGGATCGATGGATTAGGTTTAATATACGCTTAAACATTTGAGACTTGGTGATTTAGATTAAATATACATTTGATGAATTTACAATATTTTGAATTTGTGATTCAGATTGGAATTACGTTTAATCAACATTTACTATATATCTCAATTGGGTATTCTTGAGATTAGAATTTTGAAAACCCAGTGATTCAGATTAAACGTTTAAGCTCTTTATAAATTGAACATTCTTAAAAAAATGTTTTATTCAATGATTCAGATTGGATTGTTTTGTAATCGTTTAATTGGATCTCTTGGAATTTAAGCACTTCAGTTATTCATACTGGAATGTTTTCCTAAAGCCTTGTAAATTGAACATTCTTAAAAAAATGTTTTATTCAATGATTCAGATCGGAATGTTTTATAATCGTTTCATCAGATATTTTCTGCGATTTGAGCTGTTCAAACTTCAATGTAATTTAATCAATTTGTCTTTCCAATACTTTATCTTTTGCTTGATTGTACTCAATTGGAAATTTCTGAGCAATTCCTAAATTCTGTTTATTCTTAAAGATCCCCTTTGTTTCATAACCATTTGTCAATTTTTCAATTCGTTTCTCGATATCAATTATATCACACTTCATTTGATCAACTTTGGAAATACTCTTGTTATCATCATTTATCGAAAAATTCAACCTAAATAACTTTTGTAAAATTTTCAAACTATTAATCAATTGTAGATTTTTTTCAATCAATTTTTGATTTTCATTATTGATATGTCCACTAATCTGAGCCTTCAATGCCAATGATTTATCCATCTCGATTGAATCTAAAGCATTCGATAAAGATTCTGAAAAATAATTTGCATGATCTGATAACAAATTACTCGAAATAGGTAAATGATTATTCAAGATATTTTGCAATTCCAGATCATCTTCATTATCACTTAATATATACTCATCTGAATTTGAAGAATTTGATCTCGTCTCATCTCGTTCTTCACCAGTTTCATTATTTCGTCGATCATCTTCGATTTCATCATTATTCATTGTTGGAAATATATTTAAATATATTTATTTTTTTTTTTTTTTTTTCTTCTTTTTCGAGTGAAAATTGGATCAAAAGTTATATGAGTTAATATGTCGTTTCAGTTGCAGAATTCAGAAGTTTTGGCTCGGTTAAAACCATTTGGAATATCATTTGAGAAATCATTGAGTGATTTGATTAAAGGTATTCGAACACATTCGAAAGAATCGTCTGAAAGTTTAGCTAATTTTTTGGAAATTGCAATCCAAGAATGCAAATTTGAATTATCAACAACTGATTTAGAAACTAAAGCAATTGCCATTTTGAAATTGGCATATTTAGAAATGTATGGATTTGATATGTCATTTGCCAACTTTCAAATTCTAGAAGTCATGAGTTCGAATAAATTCCAACAAAAACGTATTGGATATCTAGCATGTATACAATCGTTTAAAAATGAACAAGATTTGTTAATATTGGCGACAAATCAGTTTAAAAAGGATTTAAACTCTTCTAATCATGTCGAGATCGGATTGGCCTTGAGTGGGATCGCGACGATTGTTACCCCAAATCTATCAAAGGATATAAATGATGATGTATTGATGAAATTGAATCACTCAAAACCTTATATTAGAAAAAAAGCTATATTGGCAATGTACAAGATTTTTTTACAATATCCAGAAAGTTTAAGAATCAATTTTAATAAAGTTATTGATAAATTAGACGATGATGATATATCAGTCATAAGTGCAACTGTTAATGTCATTTGTGAAATTTCAAAGAAAAACCCAAAGATTTTTATAAATTACCTACCTAAATTTTTCAATATTCTAGAAGATACCAAGAATAACTGGTTAATTATCCGTATATTGAAGTTATTCCAAAGTTTGTCAAAAGTTGAACCACGAATGAAGAAGAAGATCTTGCCTACAATCATTGAATTAATGTTGAAAACACAAGCTTCATCATTGATTTATGAATGTATTAATTGTATCGTAAATGGACAAATGTTGTCGGTTGAATCTTTCAAAGATAAGGAGATTGCAAAAACATGTATTGATCAATTGATGAATTTTTTCAAAACAAATGATTCAAATTTAAAATTTGTTGGTTTAATTGCATTGATTAATATTATAAAAATCTTTCCAATTTTCATACATGAAATAGACGGTGTATCAAAAGTTATAATGGATTGTTTGAACGATAATGATATAATTATAAAAAGCAAAGCTATAGAAGTATCGAATTATTTGATCAACGAAGATAATATAATTGAAGTTGTTAAAATAATGCTATTACAATTACTCCCAAGTGAGAAGTTCATAGTTGTTGTTGATAATTTGAAATTAGAAATTACCATGAAAATCATTCAAATTGCTTCTGAGAACAATTATGAAAACATTCCAAATTTTAAATGGTATATTGCAGTTTTGAAAGATATAATCCATTTAACATTATTACCAACTACTTCTTCAATAGTGTCTCAAAATATTTCAAATCAAATTTCAATTGAAATAAGTAGAGAATTTAAAAATTTATCAACCAAAGTGCCTTCAATAAGATCAAACATACTCAAAGTTATAATCGAGTTAATTGAAAATATACAAATATTAGAAATTTGTCCATTAATTTTAATCGATTTATATTGGATCTTGGGTGAATATATTGATGAATATGAACAAGAAGAAGAGGAAAAAATCAAACTCTTTAATATATTAGTTAATAATAAAATTGACAAGATTTTAAATTTATCAACTGATTTACATTTCCCAATATCATATAAATTAATTCATCTTTCATATCCAAAAGTATTGATCGTGTTAATACATTCATTAGTTAAATTGTATAATGGGATCGTGACTGATTACATCAATTTATATGCAAGAGAAGATGGAATCCCCATGGAGAAATTTAATGAATTGGCTTATTATTTATATAAATTGATTGGATTCTTGACAAATTGGGAAAATCATTCACATTATGAAGTTCAAGAACGATGTTTATCTTGGTTGGAATTTTTAAAATTGTCATTAGAAGCAATGACTGATAATAATTTTATCAGTGTAGATGAATTAGAAAAGAAGGAAGTTGAATTGTATAGAAATATGAAAATTGAACAAATTTTAAACTCGAGTGATGAAGATTCCGATGAGTCTGAAGAATCGAGTGAAGACTCATCTTCAGAAGAAGATTATGAGGATTTGGAATCTTCAGAACATGAAGAGGTGGAAGAAAAGTCAGAGGAGAAATTTGAAAATAATCCATTCATTGATTCAAATCAAGATGATTTTTCATCTTTTAAAAAATTACCATTATTACTCACACATATTTTACCATCATTTTTCAAATCATATCCATTAAATCCAGTTTCAAAAAACGCACAACGGAATATTCAAATACCCGATGATTTAGATCTAGATTCAAAGATAAACATATCAGAACTTATTGAAGTTGAACATTTTGATCTGGAATATTCAGATTCATATGATTTATTCTTATCTGAAGATGACGAAGAATATGAACAACCTTTGATTCAATTGGATGATAAAGACCAACGAGAGAGAAAAATAATAAGATTGGAAAGATTAAAAGATGATCCATATTACATAGAAGAATCAAAACCAAAATCAAAAAAGAAATCATCAAGATTGAAATTAAAAGAACAAAGTCCAACAACAACAACTCCTGAAAATCAAAGTGATATAATCTCAATTAATTCATCAATTGATAAAAAGAAAGTGAAAAAGTTGAAAAAGGAAAAAGTCACGATATTAAAAGAAGAAACAATTGCTGGAGAAGAAGAAGAAGAAATTAACGATGAAGATAGATTACCAAAGAAATCTAAGAATAATAATTTTAAAATTGATAGTTCAAATTTAGATAATTTCGAATTAAATTTGCAAACTCAAGATTCACAATTAAAAGATAATGAATATGAAATTGATTTAAAAGAATTGAGAGAAAAATTAACAAAAGCATCAATTGAAGACAAACAAAAGAAGATGAAGAAGTCAAAGAAGTCAAAGAAAAAGGAACAAGAGAGTGCTGTAAAGCCTAAAAAGAAGAAAAAGAAGGCTGTAATTTTGGAATGAAATATTCTATTAATCTAATATTTAATTTCAATCACTTGTAACTAATGGAGTCTCTTCACCAATAATCTCAACTTCAGTGTCTGTATTTTCACCTTCTGAAGGATAATAATCTTCTCTTGGTTTTGAACCTTCAATTCTTGAATACCCAATTTTTTCCAACTTATCTATCATACTATCTCTAATACTATTACAAAGTTCAGTTACATCATCATTAGTTTCTAAATTTTCAGTTGAAACCGGTGGTAAAACCTCGATAAAAATTTCACCACTGTTAAAAATTTTTCTCTTTGCATTAAAAATGGTTGATGTGTTAGATACAACGACTGGAATAATAGGTATACCGGCTTGTTTAGCTAAATGGAAAGCACCCTTTTTGAAAGGCAACATGGTTAAAGATTCACTACCAGATCTAGTGCCTTCAGGAAATATAAATAAAGCTCTACCATTATCTTTAAGTGATGTTAATGCACTATCTAAAACTTTTCTAGCTTTTGCACTTTTAGATCTATCCAAGAAAAAAGTGCCTGATAATGCCATGAACCAGCCTAAAAACGGTACATACTGTAATGATTTCTTACTGGTGACTGTATAACCAGGTTGAAAAATTCTACCCAACATATGAATATCCAAAGCAGACTGGTGATTTGAAATACAAATAGCTGGTAATTGATTTAGATAGTGTTCATTCTTGATATGAATCTTTAT
Source organism: Insectozyma coleopterorum (assembly GCA_030565325.1). Taxonomy (NCBI): domain Eukaryota; kingdom Fungi; phylum Ascomycota; class Pichiomycetes; order Serinales; family Debaryomycetaceae; genus Insectozyma; species Insectozyma coleopterorum. The sequence goes on from JAJMBM010000117.1 coordinate 11,586, forward strand.
ACCTAACAATAGAGCCATTGAATAGTAGAACGCCCTTGCAACGGTGTATTGAGCGTATTCAACTTTGCCAATCAATCTTAATAAAATAGATGCAAAAACTCCATAAATTGCACAACTAGCAAGGGTAGCACCAAATATTATGGACTTAAGATAAAATTTGATTTTATCAAGACCTGAAGGTTGTGTAGCAGTCTCAATTGAAGAAGAAGATGGCATTGGGATGAAAAGGTTGAAAATGAAAATGTGTTACTGATTCCAAATCAAATTTTTTAAACTCAACAAAATTTCAATAACCAAAGAAAAAAAAAAAAAAAAAAAAAAAAAAAAAAAAAAAAAAAAAAAAAAAAAAAAAAAAAGTAATTAATTTTCAATTTTACCCAAAATGGATTACAATCGAATGAATGAATGATCGAGGAGACTTTCGACATTACAACAAAATGAAGAGAGTCTTTAGAAAACATCTTGTTCATCTTTGAACCAAACTAGAATCGAAGTGAACACAGGTTTTACCTATTTTGCCCAATTACACAACTACAAATGCGGGTTTTCAAATCAACACCAATGGATGAATTTGCATTTGTAATATGGACCATAATTTGTGTTTTCTTTTCAGAAATTTCTCTAGTAAACCATGATTTTTTCAGAGTAATAACCTTAGAAATTTGATACGACTACTTCGTCGACATTACAGCATCGATAAGCTTTTATTAGCCAAATCAAATAATACCAGCCACAAATAATCATAAAACTATTGAATCCATGCAAACTTTTTCTTCACCTCACCATTTGAGAAATTTCGATTTCAGGCTATGTCTTCGAAATACAATTTGGCATCATTTCTAAATATTCTATATCGAATTGAAACCCATCTGAATAAACAAAATAAATTATTGTTATTTTGAAAAAGTACAAATTGGCTCCGGAAAAACATTTAAACACTAGCAAAAATACAAAAAAAAAAAAAAACAATAGTAATAAAGACAACCTGAAGTATCGTCGTTAGTAATTTAACAAAGTTGTGGTGGTGGGGAGAGTTGGCGTGAATTATATTCAAAATTACTCTATAAAATTGTTTATGAACTAATGCTTGTAACAAGTTTGTTTCAAATATTCTGTTGATATTTTTACTAGTGACCTCGCGGACTTTTTCGACAAAACTCCGCGATTTGAAATTGGTCTACCATTATAAACTATTCTGAACAGAGTTTGAACCATAATCACTAGATTCTACTCCATCAAAAACGTATACAAAACAAACCACATTATCGAAATATCTCATCTACTTTCTCAAAATGTATGTATCTTTTTTTATATATTCATAATTATCTATCTAATTTGTTATCATTGGTTTTCCACTATCCTCTTTTTTATCACTATAATAATATTTCACCCATCTAAAGCCTTGTCCCAATTGAGCTATTGAATTTACAAAATGGCAACCGAATAATAAATAATTTTTAGGTTGTACCGCTAATGAATATCTCATGAACACCAAAGAATATAAAATCAATGAACCAGTCATTGAGCCTGAAATCAACTCCGGATCCTTTTTCAAATCAAGAATGGCAGCGACCGGAATACCAAAATTGGATACTGGTCCCCAAAAGTGGGTTGTACACATATATTTAAGTGCTTTTTTTGAAAATAAAAAATCGGTGAATTTCTTGAACCCTGACATTATTAAGTATGAAAAATGAATAGATAGAATGTTAAATAGAAGATATAATTATATATAGCTGGTTATATAGGAGTATGAATATTGTCTTGTCTTGTATATGTATATGTATTTGTTGATTTTGAAAATTTAATTGAATTTGATTGATTGGATTAGATTATCTTTTTTGTTTGGTTGAGAAATTTTTAGACAATTATTTTTCACCTTGTTTTTTCTTCTGTTTCAATACACCAATTTTAATTATAACCGACAAGTAAATAATTAACAGCAGTGGGTATATATAATAATCGATGTCCAAAGTGGGTATATACCGCTAAGAGCATTCTAGTTAGATTCGGGTTTGTGAATTTGTTCTGAATATAACTAGAATCGATTTGTATAATGACTTATAAAATTATCTGTAGAGTACGAAACATGAAATGCTAAGGTATGATTCTAATTACAAACTAATTTATTTATATCTATTAAAATTACATTAATACTTCTTTTTCATTATCTAATCGTTTTGGAATTGGGATGGTGGATAACCACTCAATTGTTGAGGAAACATGTATCCGCCAACCACAAAGTTTGGACCGTTTGGATGATTTGGTTGTTGACTCAACGGATGTTGATGTTGATGTTGATGTTGATGTTGATGTTGATGTTGATGTTGATGTTGATGATGCGGTTGTAATGGTGGCGGTGGATGTGGATGTTGTGGCATTAATGGTGGAGGTCCATGTTTTTGAAATGGTAATTGAATTGGTCCTGGTATTGGAGTTGGTGGCTGTTGGTTTTGATTTTGGTACGACAAACGTTGCAAAATTTGTGGTTGATTATAATTTCTATCTGGTCTTTGGTATGATTGTTGTTGCTGAATAGCTGTTGTTGGTGTTGATGTTGATGATGATGATGATGATGATGATGTTGCTGTTGATGGTTGTTGTGGTTGTGGTTGATTATTATTTCTATCTGGTCTTTGGTATGATTGTTGTTGCTGAATAGCTGTTGTTGATGTTGATGATGATGATGATGATGATGTTGCTGTTGATGTTGATGATGATGATGATGATGTTGCTGTTGATGGTTGTTGTTGTTGTTTTTGTTGTTGTTGTTGTTGTTGTTGTTGTTGTTGTTGTTGTTGTTGTTGTTGTTGTTGTTGTTGTTGTTGCTGTTGCTGTTGCTGTTGTTGCTGTTGTTGCTGTTGTTGCTGTTGTTGTTGCTGTTGTTGCTGTTGCTGTTGCTGTTGCTGTTGTTGTTGTTGTTGTTGTTGTTGCTGTTGTTGTTGTTGTTGTGGTGGTGGTGGTGGTGGAGGAGTTGGAATTGGACCTTGTCTCATTTGTTGATTCATATTATCATTCCAATTTGAATAAATTTGATTGCCCATATTAAACATATCATTTGATTGATTTAAATGCACACTACCATTATTTGAATTTGAAGAATTTGTATTTTGAGAATTTAAATTATTTGAATTATTCAAATTATTTGCAGAAGTAGATGTATCAGTATTATTATTATTAGTAGTAGTAGTATTTGGTTGATTATTTTCATCACTTCTTGGTAATGGAACATATTGTTTAAATCCATTATTTGTACTTCTTATATCATCTGAAGGAGATCCTAAATAATACGGCAAATTATCCGGCACAGTCAACCAAAACGGATCATTTAAATGGAAACCATTCAAATATTCAAATTGCGATGGATCACCAAATGGATTTGTGTTTAATAAATATGACAAACTACCTCTTGCAGTTGTAATTGGCAAGTTTGTATTATACTGAGAATTATTAGTACAAGTATTATCAGGAGTTGAATCATTGGAAGATTTCAATTTCCGATTTTTCAATTCTTCAGAAAAGGAATCATCATCCTGTTTTTCATAAATCAATTTAATCAAATTCGTAACCCTGTTAATCAAATATACCATATTTGACGACCACATTCTTGAAGTTGTAATATATTTTGTTGATAATCTAGATTCAAAATTTAACAACTTGACTAAATTAATTTCAATCAATGATAAAAATTCATTATTTAATGAAAATTGATTATTATTCTCAACAAATTCTTTTGATTTATAATGTAAAAATGTAAAGACAACAATTATACCTTGGCATATAAATGAGTTTAAAAATGGATAATACGTTTTAAATAATTTCCCAAATTTAATAGGTACATGATTCTGTGGTGAATTGGATGATGATGAATTTTGATTCTTTAATTTCCCCTTTTCAATATCATTCGATTTAAATTTTTTTTCCATACATAATTTTAAAAAATTTTCAATAAATCCATTTAATAAAATTAAAAAATTCGATATTGATTCCATTTGAATTTTAATTATTTTATCATAACCTTGAACATTTTCAAATTTACTGACAAATGGTTCAAATAATTTTGCATTATTGATATATAATATTATAATATCTGCCGACAAATCACATTTATTAATTTCCAATTGTTCATTTGTATAATCATCATGTAATAATAAAGTAAGACTTGAAGAATTTGGCGATGAAGAAGAAGAAGAAGAAGAATTTTGTTCACCCACTTGTTGTTCATTAGTATTTGAAAGTTCATTATAATGTTTTCTCAATAAATCAATTTCATTGCCAAATTTCATTGATAAATTCATTAAATCAGGTAAGGTAAAATCAATCATATAATTTTCAATCAACATTAAATTTGATAATCTTAATACTTCACTAACACCAACTTTAAATAATATATGTGCTTTTTCATTTGTAATTTCATTACTTAATAAATTATTCGATCCATTCATTTTAACTTGAACTGAAATTGGATTTGGTCTGCCAAATATTGAACATATCATAGACACATGATCTTTAAGTGCAAACCATACTCTATATCTACAAATATCCAATTCTTCTTCATGCGATGATCTATCTCCAACTTCTTCTGAAACTGATGATTCCTTTTTATCACTAACATCAGAATCTTCAGCAGTTGCACTCATTAAATTACCAAATTGTTTTCTTTGTTTAGAATCATTTATTCGATATTGTCCCATAATGTGTAATCCAATCGAATATGATATTGAACATGAATGGAACATCATTGACCAACAATCTTCATATTTTTGTTCTAAAAAATACCATTCGGAACATAATATATATGATTGAATCGTCATTAACGATTCGTTAATCAAATGAACTCTTAATCTTTCAAACTTTTTATGTAAAACATTTCTTGTTAAAAATTTTCTATATTTCGTACAAGTAATTGCTGAACCTGCTGGAAGTAAAGTCAAATCAACAAAATCTTTTGATGTTAATCTTTGTACAGATAATGTTAAAATCATATATACTAGTAATAAATCATCATCATTATCCCAATCTCTATCACTGATTGATTCATAATTATATAAAAATTCAAATACATGTCGACTTGAAATAAATGTTCTATAATATGGACTTGATTCAAAAAATTTATGAACTAATTTAATTATAACTTCGAAATTCAATTTAAAAACATCATGATACGTTTCTGAATCCGTACTAATATCAGGATCATCATATTTCAATAAATATGATGGTAATATTGGCAATTTTTTCTTTTTCAAACTTCTTTCAACTAAATTGCTTGATTTTAAAGATTCTTGTGAATGTGAATTTTCAATATCTCTTTCCCAGTCATTAAAATTAGTATTATGATGATTATTACGGCCATTATTATTATTATTATTATTATTATGATTATTAATATTATTACTGTTATTATTTGAATTTAACATTTGATTCTCTATACAAGATTTTAATTTCTTTGATTTATGTAATTTTCTCAGTTGTAATTGATGATCTCTTGATAATGATTCTTGTTCAAATGTAATTTGTTGTATAACTTCATCACTACTACTACCTCCAGATGTACTTGAAGATTCTTTTGGAGGTGTATAATTATCATCAGCCAATTGTTGAATACTTGAATACATTCCTTGATTTTCACTAGCTGAATCTTTTGGAAAACTTGCTTTTGAATGACCAAAAAATCCAACCTTTTCCTTTTTATAAGGTAAATCTTCACTTGAAGAATCCGAAGTACGATCACGTTTATTGTTTATTGGCTTTTCGGAAAAACTTAATACTTTATGTAACATTTCTTCTAATCTTTGGGTTAATACTCTATTTTCATCTAATAATTGGGTATTTGTAGCTCTCATCATATCAAAATTTTCTTTTAATAAAACATAACTATCAATGTTGTTATTACTGGAATTTTGATATAATTCAGGATAATTATTATTAATTCTATTTGAATTTAAACTCATGGAATTTGAAGAGTCTGATCTTAATTCAGTGTCTTGGTTTGAACCTTCTTTTGAATCGGATGACACTATACTATTACTTAAACTACCGATTATCTTTGCTTTACCATCTGATGATGATGTTCTTATTGTTGTTAATGATGATGGAGATGATGATGAATGTGGAGGTAGACTACTCATATCACCCTTTTCAGTCATGACTGTAGTGGAACTTCTCCCACTTGATGTAGAACTCAATGATTGTTTGCTAGGTAGTTGTTGATTTCTAGTAGAAACAAGTATTTCAGAGCGTTGATCATCATTAAATAGTTGTTGATGTTTGTGGTGATGTTGATGATTTACTATTGATTTCGGTGGTGCATGTGGACGGGAAGGTAGTTGTTGTTGTTGTTGTTGTTGTAGTTGTGATAGCAGCATTTGGGGTTCATTTTGTTGTACATTTATAGTCTGTTTTGTACCTTGTGAATCATCCTGATCTCTAATTGATTCTTGAGGTTCTGTTTTAAAATCATCTTCTGATATTTTTATATTTCTAAACGTTGCAGGGAATTCACACTTTATTTGTCTTTTTAAACATTGATCACAAGGTTTCTTCTTATTACATTTGATCTTTCTTCTTCGACACGAAACACATGATATTGGAAGTATATCTGACATTTGAATATTTTGAATTCACAAGGATATATAGCTAAAAAAAAAAAATAACAAGTTAGTATTTAAAGAAAATTTAATGTATGAAATATCAAATATCGATAATTAAACCCTTACAAATCAGAATATTATATTAGGAATGACTTGTGTGTTTTATTTTTAACAGTTGAAACAAATTGGCCTTATTGTTGAAATCTGAAATCTAAGACAATCACACAAAGTTTTTTTGTATTTTAGTATATGAAGAAAAAACACACACACACTATAAAAGCACTCTTAATGATAAAAATTTTCAGGTAAAACCACTGCTTCAGATGACTTAAAAGTGTGTGATCCACCTGAAAAATTTGGATATTGAATTGATACGACGGAGTTCCTCCCCTTTATATAGATGCAACGTTGTCGCATTGTTCTCTCGGTACAAGGAAATGTATCTTTTTTTTTTCTGTCCAAAGAAAACAAGAAAATAGGTGTGGATGGTGGTGCATGTGACAAGAACAAGTGGTGCAAAACAATGTCTCTCTCCTTATTATGTGGCATGTTTGTATGTATGACTTTTGGTATTGACAACTGTCAATTTTGTTTCAAAACAATAGCATGGATTGGATATTTGATATTAGATATTTGATATTTCATAGTGATGAATGATATTAAATCGAAAAACATACTCTTGGAAATTCAACTTGAAGATGGATGTAAAACCTTTATCTTGCTGTATAAAACCAAATTATAAAAATGATTGATATATATATAGATGATATATTTGTGTTAATCTCTGTTGTTTGGTATTATTGATGATATTCAAGTATAAATTGAAATAAAATTACGTGGTATACAATGATTAATCAAAATGAAGAAATCTTCTAAAAATATAGCAGAAAAGATATTGGTTGTTATTTATATGTATGTAGTAGTTTTGGAGGGACAGGAAAGATCGATAGATAACTCAATTGGATTATATGCAAACTGATGTCTTAAATTAACAATTTGCACCCCCCCCCACCACCACCACCACCACCACGTCGCTCTTACTTGGATGTTAAAAAAACACACTAGATAACGCAGTGACCAACTATGGTTTTCATTCTTGTTAAATTTTGTTAATTTTATGGCGTGCCAAAGGATTGAATGAACGAATGAAAGCGACAACGTATACTTGCACACGCTTTGTATAACATCCATACGTTTATTGTATTGTTAGACAAAAGTGAGACATTTTAGTTGCATAGAAAATTTTGATGCACAACTTTGGTTATGAACAATTTGAAACAAAAACTAAAAATTTACTACTTGTTGAAATAAAGCAAACAAAAGAACAAAAAAACATGTCCCGAGTCGTCAGGAATTGCCCGTACATATTTTAATTTTTCTTGCATAATATTTTTGTTTTGTGCAACATGGGGCTTCAAACTACAAAATTTTCGACATAAAATAGTCGTATTAATATATGAAGATATTTCATCTTATGGTAAATACAGAATGCTCTTAATTTAGTAATGAGCAGAGTAAAAAGTTTTGACCCAAAGAATTTTGCAAATGAATAAGCAATGGTAACGTTTGCGTCTTATCTCAACTGCTTCTGGGATGTAACGAGGCCTCTATTTGATAGATAAGGTTAACTTCAAGTTAGTTTATTATAACTTTTGACCATGGATTATACATTATGCTATTCTAAAAAAGTAAAGTGTTGAAGCAGGGTAATGTAGTGCTCCAAATTTCGGGAATTAAATTCTTCACATATATATATGTATATATGACCGTATTATTTTTCATTCTATTTATATCCATATTATTCTACCTACTACGAACCTATAATAAAGTATAGATTTGTGGGCCCAGAATAAAATATCTTCGAAATATCCGCAGCAAAATTTAGTATTGATGTTTGGGTGCGTATTAGAGAAAAAGTAATTTTTGGAAAACGTGACTAAGATTATTGATTTTTAATATATTTTCCAACAAATAAGTGAAAATACGTAAAAATTTTGAAAGAAGAAAAAGAATAGGATTTTCACAGAAATATTGGTATCAATAGAAAGATACAAGTTTCTATAATCGTTTAAAAGCTGTTTTAATCTTATATAAGGTGTTTTGTCAGATAAAAAGTTAGAGTTTTTATCATTGAAGCAGTGTCTTGAAATATATCGCGACACCAATTTATTGAATTACATCATCAGATTTAGTTTATAAAAGTACACGAAAGGATGCACAATAACCAAAGAGTGCATTTTTTTTTTTTGTTCTCGCTATTGTCGTGCATATACGTCAATAGTCAAACGCAAGCGGTTAAGTTATAATTATCATACACATTTGTATACAATCATTGATTCTTGTAAGAATATATGTATCTATGAACAGTTACATGTAATAGTGTTCATTACTAATTGTTGGCAACAATTTGATACCAACATTGTAACTAGATACTTTATAAATAATTGCTGTTTGTTGTTTATTGCCACCCAAATAAAAATGGCGTTATCACAAAATCTCAAGGACAAGACATGTTGCATAAATGTGAGACAAAAATTGTGCATATAAATATAAATATGTATATGTATATATATATATATTGTTCCTTAACATTACCTCTTAACTGTGCTTCTATTCATGATAGTCTTACTTAGTTAAATCGACATATCAGTATCAATTATCACTTTCAGGATTGTTTTTGTTGTTACTTCAGTGTGATCACTTCTAGGCGGCAGAGTGATTCTAAATTACATAGAATGACCTTATTCAAACAAAAGGAAGGGATCAGGGTCAAAAATTGATCATTATTATTTGTGTGTATGCACATTTGCATTGTTTTATGAATCCCAGATTAGTCTATTTGCAGCAGCACATTAACTGAAAT
>JAJMBM010000118.1:0-11062 GCA_030565325.1 Insectozyma coleopterorum
TTTTTTTTTTTTTTTTTTTTTTTTTTTTTCTTATCGCTGTTGTCTGAAAAAAATTATTTACCATTTTTACAACCAATTATGAATATTCAACAAATTAATGAACTACGATCCAAACAAGAGAAAAATGATTCCTACAATTTCAAATATAAATATAAACATTCAAACGGTTTGCCTACTTTATACCATCTAACTATTAATCTCATCAAACGAAATTTATCTCAAGTGAATGACATTGGAAATATACCTTATCATTTATTAGAACCTATTCTAGTTAAGATGACGTCAAAACAATTGAATTCATTGGAAGAGAAGTCTCCACATTTGATTCCGTCGAGTGACAAAATTTGGAAATCTTTGATAATAAAAGACTTCCCAAATAGACCAATTGAGATCAATCAACTACGCAAAACAGACAGTATTATGCCTTATAAATCATTATACAATACATATGTTTTGGAAAGAGAAGAATATAGGAAAAATTCAACAAAGAGGTTGAAAAAATTGAATGAAAATTTAATGGAAGAAAAAGCTAGAAATAAAATCATTGCTGTTGATGATGTGTTAAAAGATCCAACTATTAAGAGAAGATTCGATTATGGATCAAATAGAAATTATAGACAAAGTTATTCAATCAATAGAAATACTATTCTAGGCAAAGCTAGAAGAGAAGCTCAACTGAGATCTTTAATCTTTGGTAAACAAATGGCGTATGATCCCTATGATGCATTCAAGAGATTATCTCAACCTGAACCTGTTTCAATGCGACCTCCAAGAAATCATACAAGAAGTTATGTGTATCAGAAGCCTAAACCAATACCGAAAGCAAGTGAAGTGAAATCAAACGAAGTGAAAAAATTACCAATCGAAAGGGCCCAAATACGATCACCTTCAAAAGTCTCACCTTCAAAAGTCTCACCTTCAAAAGTCTCACCTTCAAAAGTCTCACCTTCACCTTCAGTTTTACCTTCACAGCCACCTTCAATATTTATACAAAGAAGACGACCACTTGCGCCAAATAAATCACCAGAAGTAAAAAAGAAGAAACAGAAAATTGATCAAACTCCAAGCAAGATAAAGCCTTTAAAGTCATCTATATTCAGTTGAAACTATTTAAATATCATTCAATTTTCAATATTTATCCACTTGCGCCAAATAAATCACCAGAAGTAAAAAAGAAGAAACAGAAAATTGATCAAACTCCAAGCAAGATAAAGCCTTTAAAGTCATCTATATTTAGTTGAAACTAATTAAATATCATTCAATTTTCAATATTTATCCACTTGCGCCAAATAAATCACCAGAAGTAAAAAAGAAGAAACAGAAAATTGATCAAACTCCAAGCAAGATAAAGCCCTTAAAGTCATCTATATTTAGTTGAAACTAATTATAATATCATTCAATTTTCCTCTTCTTTATCAATTGTCCAATTGTTGAATCTTGTAGTCTTTTCTTATTTGTCAATTTGTTCAAATCTCGATCATTTATATTATTCTCATTATCATCAATTATATTCTCGTCACCTTGTAATATAGTTTGTCTAAAACTTTTATTTCTCAACTTGCCATTAATCAATGCTCTTTCGGGATTCAACATTATAAAACTCTTACCCCTTTCACGTTTAATGCCTAAAGTTTTTAACAAGATTAATATATCATTTAAATTTCTAATTTGTAATGGATTCTGTGCGCCACTTGATATTATCAATCCTCTTGATCTTGAAGATCTAATTAATTGTAAAGCATTATTAAACCAATTCTTCTTAATTAAATTCGAATTACCACCTAAATCTTGACTCGAATAATTTGAAATTATTTGAGAATATTGAATTTCAAATTTAATACCTTTATTAAGACCATTGCTGATAATTTTATGTTTTAAATAGAAATTTAATTTTGAACTCAAGTTTAAACTTATTATATCTATATTACTTTCGAGGTTGACTATTGAATTTTGTAACACTTTTTCATTCAATGGTTGAATTGCAATTAAATCAAAACATTGTTGAATCTTTGTCAAACTTACCAATTTAGATAGATCGTTAATTATCAATGTGATTCTTGAAAATAATTTCAATTTTGGAAATTGAGGAACTAATTCTTGTTTTAATTTATTTATTGGTATTGGATTCAAATCCTTATTATTTGGTAATTTAATTGAATCTTGAATTTGGAAATTGATAGCTTGACGATAAATTCCATTTTCATAATTTGTAATAATCACATTCTTAATGTTGGTCCATTGTGGTGTAGATATTGTAGAATCATAATTTGTAATTGGCCATGGAATATTTAAATCATACATTTGAACAGAGAAATGATGCAATCAATTTTTTTTTTATTTATTAATATTTTTTTTTTTTGTTTGGTTCTTTTATTTTTTCTGATAATTTACGAACCATGGAACCAAGTGCTTTTTTTTTTTTTTTTTCGCCACCGCCACCAGATCTTGATGATATAAATATTCATTCCTTTTTGCTACTTAAAATATTCACTCATTTGATCACCATTTTATTCATATGTCAAGCTTATTCATAGACTCGTCGAAACAACCAAAGGGTATTGTTGATATTGGTGCAAATTGCTATTACTGTAATCAATTAGATTTATTACCATTTGATTGTGAATATTGTAACCATAAATTTTGTTCTAATCATAGAACTCTAGATTCTCATAATTGCAAAAATAAAGATAAATCAAATATACCATCTCTGGGCTCAACTAAATTTACTATCAGTTCAGCGTCATTATTCCCCGATAGAGATAGAGATAAACGTAAGATCGATGAACGATTAAAGAATAGCAGTCCTAAACCTACAACTATAAAGGAAACTCAGTTTAGAGTCGGTGATGTGCTAAAAACAAACGCTTTCACAAAGTTTCAAAAGTTTCTTAAATTACAAAAATCAACAAGTACAATCAAACCAAATCAAAACAAATTTGCTGATGTTGCAACATTGAAAAGACAAGCAAAGGGAGACGCGAGAATTAACAGTACTGATAGAGTTTATATATGGTGTGTCTATATACAGGACCCTGATACCAAATTGGATATATCAAAAGTTAAAAGACCAATATATATAAATAAAAATTGGTCAATTGGAAAATCATTGGATTCTATATCGGACACTTTATCAATACGAAATCAAAATAATACAACGACTAATTCTGAAGATAGGTTAAATATTTTCAAATTGAATGAGAAACAAGAACCGGAATTGATGAAGACTTCACTGAAAAGTTCAATTATTAAAACTGGTGACTTGATTTATATAGTTAAGGGAGTCATTTAATATTATACATTTTTTATATCATTATAATCCAACCAATTCATTAAACAATTTTGATCATTCAAATGTTCCTATTTTTAAATTGAATGAGAAATAAGAACCGGAATTGATGAAGACTTCACTGAAAAGTTCAATTATTAAAACTGGTGACTTGATTTATATAGTTAAGGGAGTCATTCAATATACATTTTTTATATCATTATAATCCAACCAATTCATTAAACAATTTTGATCATTCAAATGTTCCCATTTTGAAAATTTCCCCACTTGACAATATTTAACATGTTTACTATTTGCACAATTATAATAGGGATCATGTAGATAACCAATATCTCTAAACCAATGGATCTTAGATTTATCGGCAAATAAACTAACTCCAATCGAATGAACAGGTGCATCGCCCCATCTTTCATAGTAAAATTTCCCTGTTGAATCTAAATATTGAACCCATGAATCATAAGGTTCACTTCTATAAAAATCCATATCACCAATTTCAAAATTTGACCAAAAATGACACGTTGAATAGCCTGAATATTTATTTTTATGAGGATTTTGTAAATCTTCTAATAAAAATTGAAATCCACCATTTTGATTAACAAATTTAAAATTATCATTCTGATTTAGGAAATGCAATGTTTCAGGCCATAACGTTTTAACACTTTGTTCAATGTCATACAAACTAATTGTGAAGCCATATACTTTCCCTGTATCTTCCATATATTTAAAAACATCATATTGGATATCACTATAGAATTCCACTTTGGGTTCAATTCTCCAATAATATCTATATTTCTGTAATTCAGGTACTTTATAAAAATAAGCAGAATAAAATCTACACATATTATGATATGATGCTTTCTTGGCGTACGCAACGTCTTGTTTAAACATTACATCCATTGCTTTTGATTCTTTTGCTTCGTTTATATTACTTGGTTTATTCCATATATCCTTGGATATGGTTACAAATTCAACTGGCGAATTTTTGCCAATATATCTTTTAATTTTGTCTTTAAATTTATCTGTAAATGGTTCATCGTTGAGAATTGTATATGGATAATTGAATTTCGAATTGAACGAGCTTTCAAACTTTCTTATACTTTGGCCGATTCTAGTAATTTCTTGATTTCTGACTAGTATTAAAATTGTCGCATTCGCGTGTTTATACCTTGATATATCATTTGGTGGCGATACCAACTTTGCATCCTTTGGTTTATCAATTTCAGTTTGCATCATTTCTGTATATCTTTGATTGTCATTATTTATGATTTCTTCTCTAGATCCTTGTTTATTAACATTATTTAGAAATTTGAATTGAACATTTTGTGGTTTTAATATATATCCGTTTTCTTCTAGTTCTTCGTTTGTGCTCTTTAAATTTTCCTCGCTATAAATATTCGAGGACAGTTTGCCCAATGATATTAGATATGAGAAATCGTATTTATTAGTCAACGAAGAAATTGACCAATCTTCATTGATCAAGTTTGAATGATCGATCAATTCATGATTTGATAGTAGTGCCAATATGATTAGTATTGAAAAGATGAATGATAGAAAACAAATTAGTTTTCGTTTTCTAAATGATCTCAACATTGTAGATGATGAATCATTGAATCAAGAATGAATAGTTGTAAAGTTGTGTTGTTCAACCCAAGCCTTGAATTTTTTTATAAAGTAGTGCACAAATCTGTACAACGTTTAATTAATTACACCAACGCGCGCCCTGTTTTCGGGGACAAGTTTGTTTCAACGCCTGTTTTCCATCAACCGATGCGGCGCCGACTGACACGCGTTACAAACTTGTTCATTAGTCCAATCGATTAAAAACAGACAACTAGTGTAACAGATCCAATGTTCTGCTACCGAAGGGAAATTAGAGCGTGCAAAAAGAGGGACCGGGATACTTCTATATTGATACCCTAGTAATTATGTTGTTAACCTCTGAGCACTTGAGGTGGGAGTGGGATTACACTGCTCTATGCTTACGTAATGATATTATCACGTGGTCGGATATCTACCTCCGTTATACTCCGATTGACTACTGACTGTTAACGCGTATCGAAAAATCAAATTTGAGCTTGACGTTCAAATTGTATAATGTGCCAGAAGTTGAAATTGACGAATCTTATGAATTTCCAATATTAATTATTTAATCAGAATTCTAATTGATAATTATGATTTATTGAAGCAATTTTCATTAACATATTTTAATTTAACTTTGGCTTCAAATGTGACAAAATTCATTGTTGTTACACTAAATACTTTAACAGGTAGATCCAGCTCCATTTGTACAACAAGGAATAACCATTGGATCTTTTCTTATTCTAACTTTGTATTGCTTAATTCTAAGGCGATTCTTCTGATGATTTACTAGATACTTGTCAATCATCTATAGAAACATTGTAATTTTTTTATAAAAAATTGTCGAATTCACTGGTTTGACAACTAACAGGCTAATATTATTTTTCTTTTTTTTTGCAACACTCTTTGTAACAGAAAAAAAATAATCGTCAGTTTTAAATGTTGAAACAATTTCTACGATTTTATTCAAAAACTTTACCCGATAAACAGCTAGTTCTACCTAAATTTAAATTCCCCATTGCAAATACATCAATACTGTTAATAAATGGAAACTTGTCAAAGTATTTGAATAACAAGGATGAAAAGATTGTATTAAATGGTCATGTTCATAGAAAACCAAGAATAAGGTCGACTTTAGGCTTTGCACATTTAAGAGATGCAAATGGCGACGAGATACAATTGATTGCAACTCCAGATATCACAAATGAACTGATTTTTAAACTACTCAAATATTTATCAGTTGAAGATTCAATCAGTGTGAGTGGATATTTACAATCCAAACAATCTAAAAATGATCAAAATGAAATTGAATTAGTAATTGAAGATTTTCATATTTTAAATCAATCAAATTTAGAAGCTTGTAGATTAGAGAAATTAAAACAATCTTCACCTGGAGATTTACCCCCACAATACAGATATTTACAATTACGTACACCATTTTATCAAAACGCGTTAAGAACAAGGAGTAAAATTTCAAAATTGATAAGGGATTTGTTAATAGAAAAGCATAATTTCGTTGAAATTGAAACTCCTTTGTTATTTAAATCAACACCTGAAGGCGCGAGAGAATTTTTAGTGCCTACTAGATCATCTAAATTTTATGCATTGCCACAATCTCCACAACAGTATAAACAACTTTTAATGAGTTCTGGTTTTACAAAATATTTTCAAATTGCTAAATGTTTTAGAGATGAAGATTTGAGATCCGATAGACAACCCGAGTTCACTCAAATTGATTTGGAGATGAGTTTTATAAATGATTCAGATCAAATTGGTGTAGTAGTAGAAGATTTGATTCATAATATATGGAATAAGATTGGGAAGAAACCAACTTATAAAGTGAATTCAAGTGGTAATTTACAGAGAATCACAAATTTTAATGGTTTACAATTTGGAAAATTGAATTATATAGACGCATTAACAAAATATGGTATTGATAAACCTGATTTAAGATACAATATTGAATTTAAAAGTTTACATGATTATTTTGTAGCTACTGAAAATAAAGAATTTCCAATAGTTGAAGCTTGTGTATTGAAAAATTGCGGTCATATACCTAAAAGTTTAATTGATGATTTAAATTATAAAAGAAAACCTTATGTTTGGTTAATTAAAAAAGAAGAAGATAGGTTATGGTGGTATAAGAAATTATTAGACAAGGGTGTAATGATTTCATCTAAAGATTTTAATGACTCAAAATTGAATAATTATTTAAATTTATCAATTGGTGATGTGATTGCAATTTCAACAAGATCGGAATTTCCATATGAGAACCCAACACCTTTGGGGAAATTTAGACAATTGGTAATACAAGAATTTCCAAATAAATATCAAAGACCAATTGAAGAAAAAAATGGGAAATTGCTTACCCATTATGAACCAGATATAATTGCTGGTGAATGGGTTGTGAATTTCCCATTATTCAATCCACTAGAATTAGAATCTGAAAGATATCCTAAATATGATTATACCAAATATCAATCCACTCATCATCCATTTACAATGTGTAAAATTGAAGATTATGATCTTTTAGCGACTGATCCATTAAAAGTCAGAGGTGAACATTATGATTTAGTGATTAATGGTGTTGAAATCGGTGGCGGTTCAAGAAGAATTCATGATCCAACATTACAAAATTATATATTTGAAAACATTCTTGGAATAAACAATATTGATAAATTATTTGGTCATTTATTAAAAGCGTTGAGTATGGGATGTCCGCCACATGCAGGTTTAGCAATTGGATTCGATAGATTATGTGCCATGGTAATAGGTACATCGAGTATTAAAGATGTGATTGCATTTCCAAAGAATCAATCTGGTGTTGATCCAGTTGTCGATTCACCAACTGATGTAAATAAAGAGGTACTTTTAGAGTATCATATAACAAAACAACTGTAAATAATAAACAAAATAAAACATATTTTTATTTATCTATTTCTACCCCTAACTTTTTGTTTCTTAGTGTTATTTCCTGTTATTTCATCAAATTTACGTTTAGTATAACCAGCTTGGGCTCTTTCTGCTTCTTCATCTTTTCTTTTCTTTTCTTCTGCCAATTGTTCCATTTTCAATTGAATTGGGGTTTTGATTTGTTCTTCACTACTATTTTCTTGTTCTTTAATTATTGATTTCCAATCGTATTTTTTTCTTGAAAATAATTCCATTGACCAATTTTTCCAAACTAATTTACCATAAGTACTTTCTTTTACCTTTTTTGAATCATTCATTAATTCAGTAGCTATTTTATCTTTATACATTGGCAAATGAATTGTGAAATCCCATAATTTATCAATTATATGTGATCCATATGAATTACAAGCTAATTTGACAATATGACCTTGAAAGATATTTAAGAATCTTTTACGTAAAATTTGAATCTTTTTCGATTCATTAGGTTCAACAATTAAAGATTTTTCAACAACGTGGGAAAACACACCATGACAACACATTTGAATAAATCTTTCAACTGGTAATGAAATGAAATTTATCCATGAACAAATTATAAATTTATAATCATATTCCATTAATTTTTCCAAAAATAATGCTCTTTTTCTTTCTTCGGCAGTTGGCCAATCGTCTCTAGTATTACCCAATGTGGATCCTTGTAATTGTAACACATTTTCTAATAAATCAGTAGTACCTTCTTGATAATCGTCAGAATAATTTGGTACAAATTTTAAAAATAATTGATCTATAATTTCTTCTCGTCGATAATTTCTTTGTAATATTGATGCATCGATTAACTTGTTTGCAAGATCTAAATTTTCTTGTGTTATTAATTCAGTTAATTCTGGAATTATTTGATCGAGGATGAATTTCACTTCGATTGGTTTCAATTTGAATAATAACGCTTGAATAATATAAACACCAGTGGTTTCTCTTTTTGATAATTTCAAAACACGATCTTTGATATATAATTTATATAATCTTTCGATATATTTTGGTCTGGCTCCGTCATTTTTAATAATAGCCTCAAAGAAATGGGATCCTACTGGGTCTGATAAAAGATATTCAACATATGATTGTTCTGCTTGTACGACTTCTTCGCCGTCATTAAATATCAAATGCCAAAATGATCTTTCTCTATCGATTAAACCTTCAACTTGGATTAACAATTGGATCACTGGAGATGCAATCTTGTGTATACTCAATGATCTCACTTTTGTTTGATCCAAATCTTTAATGATAATTTCACAGATTGATCTAAGTTCATCTTTAAAAGACGGTGGGGTTTGATATGATCTGTTGAAATCTTCATTATCTTTGATTTCAATCATTTTTCTAGCAATTTTAGACTTCTTTGATCTTAATACCGAATTTGACATTACTGAAGAAGGTAATTCTTTACTTGATAATATCATGATTAATAATCTTAACACGTGTGACGCATATTGATGGTCTATCATTGTAATTAAATGTGGTTTCAATTCATTAATCATAGATATGAAGAATTGTTCCATTTCATTCTTTTCTTCGACCATTTCCTTTTCAATCAATCCTGCTACTCTAACTAGTAAAGTTTCTAATACATGCGAACTATATTTATGAAATGCTAATGATTCGAAATGGTTTAAAAATTGTTTAAATATATTTTTCAATTGTTGTGATTCAGCAAATAATATTAATCGTTCCATCAACTTGGAACATATTTGATTAGTGACCAATTTCAATTCTTTACCATTCGCTTCTTCTAAAACTGATGTAACAAATCCTAATCTATCTTCATCGGATTCAAAAGCATTTATATTCAAAGTAGATTCTGCTTGTTTAAAATAATCGATTTCATTGGAATCAACTAATCCAAAAAACGTATTTGGAACATTTGCATTCGATGATGATGATGATGACGGTTCTTCTTGGTTGACTTTGGGTTCTTTCTTTTTCTCTAATCTTCTGCCTCTTGATTTCTTTTCACCCATGATGATTGATGTGATGACTAGAAAATTTTTATATACAGGTTGAAAGTTGCAAAAGAAAAGAAAAATATATTTTTAAAGAAAAGCTACCAAGAGTAATTTCAAACAAAGTTGTTACATTTTGAATTCCAATATGATGAAATTGTTTGAATGGATTTAAGAGTATCGATTTGAATAGTGATAAAAAAAAAAAAATTTTTTTTTTATATTTTATAAATTTTCTAAACAAAATCCTAATAAGGAAAATAAGCAACGAATCTAAGACACATTTAATGTTGTAAAATTAGTAAGATCTTGAACAGTGTATGTTTTATTTTTCACCATCAACAACAGCTTAATCTTCTCTTTTGTGTGGTTGAAAGTATGGGTATTTAGTCCAACCTCTTTTTTCAGCGTCAACGGCATCTTCTAAATCTCTTTTGTGTGGTTGAAAGTATGGATATTTAGTCCAACCTCTTTTTTCAGCATCAACGGCATCTTCTAAATCTCTTTTGTGTGGTTGAAAGTATGGATATTTAGTCCAACCTCTTTTTTCAGCATCAACAGCTTCTTCATCTCTTTTATGTGGTTGAAAGTATGGGTATTTAGTCCAACCTCTTTTTTCAGCATCAACGGCATCTTCTAAATCTCTTTTATGTGGTTGAAAGTATGGATATTTGGTCCAACCTCTTTTTTCAGCATCAACGGCATCTTCTAAATCCCTTTTGTGTGGTTGAAAGTATGGGTATTTGGTCCAACCTCTTTTTTCAGCATCAACAGCTTCTTCATCTCTTTTATGTGGTTGAAAGTATGGATATTTAGTCCAACCTCTTTTTTCAGCATCAACAGCTTCTTCATCTCTTTTATGTGGTTGAAAGTATGGATATTTAGTCCAACCTCTTTTTTCAGCATCAACAGCTTCTTCATCTCTTTTATGTGGTTGAAAGTATGGATATTTAGTCCAACCTCTCTTTTCAGCATCAACAGCTTCTCCTCCATCAGTACCTTCTAAACTGGTAGTATTGACAAAAACCAAATAAGGTTCATTGTCATATTCAGCATAGACTGGTGCACTATCTTGATAAAATGGGATAATACCAACAACAGCATCTTCAGGGAATGGGAGGTCGAGGTCGCCGGATTCGACAGCTTCGGTGACGGATTCAACAGCAGTAGTAGCAGTTTCTTCAACTGGGGCAGAGGCGACTAAAGCAGCAGCAATAATTGAAAGAATAGTAATTGAAAATCTCATGGTTGATTAAAAGATTCTTGATTGGATTGATTGATTGATTGATTGATG
>JAJMBM010000118.1:11162-33173 GCA_030565325.1 Insectozyma coleopterorum
AAAAAAAAAAAAAAAAAAAAAAAAAAAAAAAAAAAAAAAAAGACAAGACCCAATTAATTTTTATTACGAAATATACGATGCGAAATTACTTAAATTACATAGAGATGATAATTAACATGGTTCCTTTGCAGAACAGAATAGGAAACTGAATAACCCACTATTGAAGTATGTCTAATTGTTTAATTGTGGTTTTATTAATTATACATTCATTATTCTAATTGTGGTTTTATTAATTTACGCCTAAGATTAATTATAAAAATTTGAATTGGAAATAACCTTTATAGGTTTCATAAACATGTTAGATATGATGTTGTATAGATGATTCTGACATGGATGTCATTATAATACTCAGAAGCTTAATATCATGTTGAGTTGATCAATTGGTGCATCTTGTTGAGACATTTCACGCTATGCATTTAACAATTTGTATTTCCAATTTGGACCTGCAAAGGAAATGAATCAAATAATAGATAAGAAAATTCACAATTAATTATAAACGTTTTTATAATTAATCGTTAATTGACGTATAATATAGGCGTCAATATAGTCTTGTTACTATTAATTCGTATTTTTAATATTATTGGCTAATCAATAAATTGCCAAGATTGAACAAACAAAAGGAATTCGTTAATTATATTTTTTTTTCTTTTTTTTTTTTTGTTTGTGATTAATGCCTGTTCCAGATAGTACGTTGATTAAGACTGCAGAAGAGTTGGAATTGCTACAATTGGAAGAATCGTGGGAACGGAGAAGAAATGAGCATGAAGAAAGAAGAAGATATGAAGAAAGTCAACGCGTTGGTAGTTTATTTGCACATCCATTTTGGACTGCCTTCACCGACATTGGACCTGTTGCGAAATGTTTAGACGAATGGTTGATCATTGAACTATCATGGTTGATTCGAAATAAACCAAATTGGGAATCAAAATATAAATCACAAGAAATTAGATTAAAATGGGAAAATGAAATTAGACAACAATGTCAAGATAAAACTAAATATATCGATGAAATAATTGAATTTATCTTTAAAGAATTGGAATGGTATGATAATTTACAATGTAATAATTTGAAAAGTTTTAAAATTGGTTGTGAAGATAAAATAGTTTATTCAGATCAAGCAATTGATTTAAATACTAAAATTCTATTTAAAAAAGATGTTGAAGAATTAGCATCTTCATTCATTGAATTAGATTATCATCCAAATTCAAATAATCAAGTTATTGATTTGATTCATCCTTCTTTATTCCCATTACAATATGGAATAACGCCAATTAATACTGGTGAAATTATTCAATATCATCCAAGATTAAGAAATGCAAAACGTGCAGTTGCCGATTTTGGAGTATCGGAAAACTTCCAATGGATACCTGCATTACTTGAATATAACAATGGTTTTAAATTCAAATCATATATTAATAATCTACATCCAATCAAGTTTAAACAATTGTACAATTCAATTGAATCGATATTTAATCAAATTGTACCGGGATTGAACTATACTTTATCGAGATATGCATCTGATGAATTTATACGTATTCCAATTCCATCATATACAGATGTGTATAATGAAGATTACCATAAAGATCTTGAAGCGTTGGAAGAACAATTAGAGAAACAAGCTGAAGAAACTGGTGAAGAATATGATTATGATAAATTTGAACAATTTGAACAACAAAGGGTTAAATATTTAAAAGAGTTTAAACCAATTTGGCAAGAGCCGCCAAATATAAATAATCCAATTGATTTGACAAAATTTGAGAATTTAAAAGTTATTGTCAAAGTGGCAAATATTGAATTAACGCCCGAAAATTGTAAATATCCAGGTGGATCATGGCATGTTGAAGGTGCTATAAATGAAGATATAGTAGCTACTGTGTTATATTATTATGATTGTGAGAATATCACCGAATCAAAACTTTCATTTCGGACTGGATTTGAAGATCCGCAATACGAACAAGGCGATGCAACTTATGGAGAAGTGATATTTGGGATTAAAGATGAGGATAGAATGGTTCGTAATATTGGTTCTATGAATGCGCAACAAGATAGAGTATTGATTTTCCCAAATATGTTTCAACATCATGTAGATCCATTTGAATTAAAGGATAGAACAAAATGTGGACATCGAAAAATCCTATGTTTCTTTCTATGTGATCCATTCAATAAATATATCATTAGTTCTGAAAAGGTACCACCTCAACTGAAAGAATGGTGGGACGATGAAGCATTGGATTATTTGTATCCTGGCAACATCAAAAGAGATATTTTACAATTGAAGCATGGACAATGGCCAATGACGTTGGATGAAGCTAAATTGGTTCGTGAGAAGCTAATGGATGAAAGATCGCCTGAGAAATTGCAAGGCGATGAAGAGGATATGCCAGCATTCAATAGATTATTCTCATTATGTGAACATTGACTTGATACATTGGTTATTTCTATAGTAGATTATTACATCCTGGCAATTAAAGAGATATTTTACAATTGAAGCATGGACAATGAATGACGTTGGATGAAGCTAAATTGGTTAAATATCGCCTGAGAAATTGCAAGGAAGAGGATATGCAAATTTCTCATTATATAAACAGTGAACTCAATACATTCGTATATTTCTATAGTAGCATTTCTTTATATCTACCTTGTCTCAACGGATCCAATTCGATTAATTTATGTAAAATATTTTGAATATCTTCAACATCTTCTTTATCACGTTTCAATTCTTTCATAAATATAATCATTTTCAAACATTCAACATTATCCTTCCCTGTATCTTCTTTCTCCAATTCATTGATTTCTTCAATTACTCCCAATTGGTCGTGTACAATGTTTGAATATTCTTTTGGATCTAGTCCATTTATGAAGAATGGATCAGTTAGTAAAAATTTCAAATATAACCAAATTGAACTATCTTCAGGACTCATGAATATACCCGTTCTAATCAAATCCAACTCACTCTTTAAAATATTATTTTCATGTTTTATTTTCTTTATACTTGAAGCTCTTTGATGCCATGCACTAAAATTACTGAAATTCTTATTAATTTTCACCGTCGTATATTCAAATTCTTTATTATCAATTTCTAATTTTTCTTCAATTGATTTATCTTTCTTCATATTCTTAATCACATATCTTCTATAATCCCAACCGTGAAAATTTCTTTCATCTAATTCTAATAATTTTGAAATTGTTTTGAATTCAAAATCCCAATCGGCTTGATTTAAATTCACTAGTTCTGCTAAACACCATTTCCGATGATTCCATATCCAATAACATTTAGGATATTTCTTCAATAAACCTAATAAGAAGATTAAATCATCTTTCAAATGGTATATAAATTTATCAACTTCAAATTTGACTAAGATCTCCCTTCTATAATTCCACATTGTGTAGAATTCAGGATTGATTTTCAAACATTGAGTAGTCAACTCAAATACATCTTCATTGTATAAATCATCATCTCGATATTGAAATATTTCATCGACTAATTGTTTATAATGTTTGATTTTTACTTGGTCTTTTTCCAATTTCAATTTCTTTGCTTCATCTGATATATTCTGTCTCTTAATACCGTGTTGCTAAACTAAAAAGTTAATATCAAAATCAATATAAATCCATTTCAGAAACATACCATTTGTTGAAATTTGAAAACAGCCCAAAAAAAAAAAAAAAAAAAAAAAAAAAAAAAAAAAAAAAAAAAAAAAAAAAAAAAAAAAAAAAAAAAAAAAAAAAATATATATATTTATTATACCTATATGTCAAAAGTTGCATTAAAAGGTTCATCTAAAATAGTATCTGATTACTTTGAATATGCTTTGAATAATATATTGTATCAACGTGGGATATACCCACAAGAGGATTTCATAACAGTTAGGAAATTCGACCTACCAATGATCAAATGTAACGATGAAGATATCTGTAAATATATTGAAAATATAATGATTCAAATTAAGAAATGGATTTATCTGAGAAAAATTGAAAAATTCGTCATTGTAATTATATCAAAAAGTAGTTTGGAAAATGTTGAACGATGGGAATTCAATGTGACTAGAGAGGAAGGGGAGGAAGGTGATGATAAAGATCAAAAGGAAACTCAAAAGGAAATACAAACTATAATTCGTCAAATAACATCATCAGTATCTTATTTGCCCATTTTGAACGATGATGAATATACATTTAATGTGTTGGTATATACAGATCCAAATACAAGCATACCTATCGAATGGATTGATACTCAAGGTGATGGGAAAATATTAAAAGGAGATGATGTAGATAATGTTAATTTCACTTCATTTAGTACAAAGTTTCATCATGTAAATACATCAGTAAGTTATAAATATAATTGATATTGTATCAATCAAGTTCTAATTCAAATCTTTTTCTTTTGTTCGATAACATAAATCTTGTAACTCCTTTTGAAGCGATTGAATAATCCCATTTATTTAAATATTCATCTTTATCATTCAAATCTTTGCTACAGCTGGTTTCATCCATCAATTGAACATCATTGAATTTAGTCTTCAAATTCATAAAATTAAACACTTGGTCTTTATTTGTTATTGGATCCTTTTCGGGTAAATAATTTTTAAGTATTGAATTTTCATATTGATGAATATAAAAATCTAATATATATATAATACCTTCATTAACTAATATTTCTGGACAATTCAATCCTTCACAGTCTAATGAATTTAAAATCTCGTCATAGTCAATATCTTCATTATCTTTTATACGTAGTTCTTTTGGTTTTAAATTCAATGAAACTACTATTATAGCCATTGCTATACAATGTGGTGGAATTACCAAACATAATGGTGTTTGTATAATATCAAATTGTATGAACCAGCATAAAATACTTATTTTATAATTGATTTTCAATTGTTTACAGAATTGTATTAATAAATTATCTATATTCATTTTAATTGATGGATGATTATTACCCAAATTGAAATCAAATTTAATAATTTGTAATAATTTACATTCAATTTGCAATATTGCTTTTCTTTGATATTCAAGAAACGGTACATTATCAATTGATAAACTTTCATCGATATTTTTTATTTGGTTGTAGATCTGTTGAAATTCTTTCAATTTCTTTATACAATCTTCAACCTTGCTAGCCAAGAATAAACATGTTAAACTTATTAAATATGGATCTTCTAATATATCATTAGAATTCAATTCAAACGTATTGAATAAGTAATACCTTTGATAATAGTTCATTGCCGTTGACAACATTCGTAATGGGAATTTCATGTGTTTTAATATTTGATATAATAGTTGAAATACTTGATCTTTAGTTGATTTATAGTGTAATTTTAATGAATCCGATATGGTTTGACTATGTAAATAAGATATCTCTTTATTTGAAAAGAAGGGTCTAGATATTTGTGTTATTGAAGGTATATGAGTTGACCCATTCTCATTCACACTATTTTCTTTAGACATGGCCAATAATTATTATGTGTATTATTGAGATGAATTTTAAGACCAGTTGAAAAAAATATGGTCGTGTGAAGGTAGATAGTGAAACAAGTAATATACGAAATTTTTCATTGAAATTTACCATTCAATCTTTTGATATTTACCATCATCACTTTCTGTTCTATAATGATTGATTGTTTTGAGGAAATAAAGTTATTGAGTCTGTCATTGATGACTATAAATAAGATCTCATAGATTTGGAAAAAAAAAAAAAGGCTAGTTAAAAGTCTAGTCAGTGATAAGTCGTTTTATAGAATCTTATATATGAGGAAAATATGACTGTAAATATTGAGTATTCAATCAATTTCTATGTTGAAAGGTATTTGATTTCTGTTTGCTTTTTTTAAAAACAAGAAAGAAAATGGCTGCAAATGAAATAATTGATAAACTTTAACACCATTAATTATTAAAGATTCCTATTGATCTTTTTATCACTTTGGATTGCAGAAATTGGCATTTTAGAAGAAAATACCTTTTTTTTTTTTTTCTATAGTAATCAAATGTTACGTATCTTTCATACCCCTGGCAATTCTTTAACTGTCTCCAATAATAGATTTGAATATATTGAAATTGAAGATGAACAAGATATTGAACACCATTTGAATCATAAATTTACACCTAAATTGGGTAGAACAAATGAAGATAAATATTTAGATAATTACATTCACTTGGATGAAGATATAATCAAAATGAAATCTGTAAATGATTTTGATGAATTTAGACAAGTTGATGAAGACGAAGTAATTCAATCTCTTTATTATTATCATTATGTCGATAATAAAAAATATTTAATATTCTATGAATCTGAGCAAGATTTGGAATTTGCTAAACAAAATTCAGAAATTGATATAGATGATATTGAGTTTCATCAATATACCAAAACTCAAGATGATGATATTTCACATTGGTATAATTTGAATAAATTGGGTGATTCAGCTAATTTATACAAAGACATGTATTTTTATATTCGAGAAACTGATAAAATATCAATTCATCTACTTTCAGGCTTATTCAAGAATGTTCCAATTGATAAAATTATCAAGATGCCAGATTGTGAATATGATTTCAGAAGATTGTTCTTTGATGAAGAAGAAGCTGAACATGGTGTGGTTTATGAAAAATGGAGTAGATATTTTGACCTGAATGATAATCTATCTTTGGAATATAGGTATTAATATAAATCAAATATCGAAAAGAATAACAATTTTTGAAATTTTGTAGAGATTATCTTGTTGATGGTTTTTGCAGCTTGGGAATTTTGAAAATAGATCCAAACTTACGCACTAGATATTTTCAACCACCGCTTTAAATTCTAATACTTGATTACAAACTCAAATGATAACTTTCCCATAATCCACTTACATATTGAATCATTGAAAGGCTAATATTATGAAAAATAACTTTTGTTTTATAAAATAATTATTTTCAATGAAATATTGGAGATTCTAACATTTTCGTGATTTTGGAAAAATTATCAATAAATTTAAGAAAATGAATCAAAGAGGTGCCACTATTTACAAACAATAAATTTTGATATTTTTCAGTATATATTTCACCATGTAACTAAAAACATAAACACCTATTGATAGGCACAGTGTTTTTAGCATTTAAGCTTCAAGTTCAGCATAAGCAGCGGTAATACGATAAAACCTTTGTAAGGCCAGGTCGCGCGTACCCTAAAACGGGGACAACCCCGGGGAGTGGAAGGTAAAAATCCAAGCCCAAGGCCAAAATTTAGATATCATTCATTGAAATTGTTTACATGTTCTTAATTTTACAAATTGACATAACTTCAGCGATTCTCTTACAACAGTGCTGTCATGTATTTCAACTAGTTTTGGAGAAATAAAAGAGTTACCTTCCTTCAAATTAAAAAAAAAAAAACTTATTTTTCTCATATTTTATCGAATAGAAACACTTTGTCAATTGTATCCCAAGGCTTATAACGATTTTACAACGATTTTGTCTAATATAGGGGGAGACAGCCTAATGGAAATCTATATGACGGCTAGATTTGATCCCCAAACTCAAATCAAAAACAAGATCTTTTACCCCATTTTCTAAAAAAAGACAATACTAGAACCCTATCTATTCACATCACAAACGAGACTCCTTAGAAATACATCCAACACAAAACTATTCCATCCATCGTATTTCTTCTCATGTGTATACGAATATTATAGATTATTTTTTTTTTTTTTTTTTTTTCCTTTTTGCAGCCACTCAAGTCAAGCAAGTATTATTTCTAAATCATTACAATAATCAAGCTATCTAGAGTTCAAATTTGTATTTAAATTTTTCAATTATTTTATATATTTAAACAAAAAGAATTTTTAATTATAAAAATTTATTTTAAATTTATCAAATCGTTTAAAAAAAGATCTAAGCGGTAAATGATAATGAGAAACCTAATTTATGAACAGGTTCAGCCAATTTCAAAGCATCAAAAGAGGCACCTAAACCCAATTTAACACCTGGTCTTAATTCTTGAGTATAGGATAAAGCAGTTAAACCTGAATCGGCAATTTTAGCCTTGATAAAAGAAGAAGTATCTAAAGCGTATTTGGTAGCGAATTCAACGTTAACGTTTGAAGATTTAACAGAATCCCAAGTAGTTTTAGCACCGACTTCGACCAATGGACTAACTTTATGATAATAAGCAGCAGAGAAGACAGATAAGTTTGAAGTAGCAGTAGCAGCCAATGAATAGTT
The DNA here is from genome assembly GCA_030565325.1 of Insectozyma coleopterorum. Classification (NCBI taxonomy): domain Eukaryota; kingdom Fungi; phylum Ascomycota; class Pichiomycetes; order Serinales; family Debaryomycetaceae; genus Insectozyma; species Insectozyma coleopterorum. The sequence continues at coordinate 19,356 of JAJMBM010000118.1, forward strand.
TAAATTAGCGTAACCAACACCAACAGAATATTTGTTAACTTTAGCTGAAGAGATATCGTAACCCAATTCAGCACCGGCGGTGAAACCATCATGAGCAACGACTAAATCAGCAGTTGCAATTGGACCTTTTAATAAATCAAAGAATAATCTTGCATTGACGGCAGATTGTTGGTAGAAAAAGTTCAATTTAGCATTTCTAGTACCATTTGGAACAATTGAAGTGTCCAACTCACCTTTTAAACCAGGAGTTAATAATTCGGATAATTCAATTTTGGTTGACAAAGCATTTGAGTTGTTCCAGCCTTGAGTCAAAGTCAAACCAGTTGGTTTGTCAACGTGTTTAGCATCGACAGAAGCGGCAATAGTGTCGTCCTTGGTGGTTTTACCTTTGACGGTGAAAGTGACACCATTTGGAGCAACAGTTTTGACATCTACAGCAGCAGTAGATAAATGATAAAAATCTTTATTTAATAAATCGTTTGAAGCTTTAGCTAAGTCTGAATAAGCGGATGGGGCCATTGTTTATAAATAGGCAATTAATAGAATTGAATTTGAATAAGTAAGTAGAAATCAAAGAAAAGAAAGTTGTTGTAAAAAATGGGAAAAGGGGAAAAACAAAAAAGAGAGAGACAACGAAAAAGTTTATTGGGTAGAAAAACAAAACAAACAAAATAATAATAACCAACTAGAGGTTCCTCAATTTCCACTTTAGTCCACAATAAGGCTTAAATTTGACCAATGTACAATTTACACTGTGGCCATTATCCTATTAAACTTAGTAATTATTATACATTTGCATATGTATATTAGTTGTTCATTCATTGTTGTTAATTTGGGACTTGGTCGTTGATTGTATGACGACCGCCAACGTTTTTTTTTTTGTTGGTAGATCATCTCTATCTTTACACTGAACTATGTGGCCGCCATAATTCGTCTGCTTCTCTCCGACTTTGCGACCCGACCCTCACACGTTTCATTCTTCATTTGCTAGTGTTTGTTTGTTGGTTGGCTGGCTGGCTACCATTCCATAGAATACTGTGGAATTCGCATACTGCACATAGAACAACAACAACAACAACAACATATGTACATATATAATTATATATATAATTCAAATTATCACATTCACATCTATTTCAAATTTCCATCAAATCATCAATGAGTATTTAATAGAGACAATTTCATAGGACAATATATATTCCCCTTTGTTATTTGAATTAAATTGTGTGATCTTATGTAACATCTAGTTTATACAGAGGGTTTTATTTATAGTCCACCACTTTTTCTTTCTGAATCGTGGGGGTGAACAAAGACTCCAAAAATATTGATAGTAATAAATCTTGAATGATGATTTGTTTATTCTCAAGTAATGTTTTCAACCTAAACCAATTTTAAAGCAGTTTCTTTCTAGTAGATCTCATAATCGAGTGATTTTTTAAAATTCCCAACTTTACGTCAAATATTATTTGTTTATCACAAACGTGGTACGATATGGCTGTCCTGCACAATGTCTCACACTCATATTCTTCGGTTCCGACGCACATTGGGATAACTTTCATCCCACACTTTTTTTTTTTTTTTCATGGAAAATACCCCGTAATTAATGTTAACTACTTTATGAATTTTATCTTCATCGATACAAATCCTACATTAGTTAAATATTGGAAATATCATCATAATCTCTTATCTAATACTTTCAAGTCTTATAATGTAACTACCAACCTTGACTATCAATTCAATTTCTATAATTGTTCGTTGCAACAATTTGTTCAAAATGTTCAATTATCAAATAACTCATCAATTGTAACACCTACAAATTCTTTAAGTTATATGAGTGCGGGGTTTGATAAATATCTTCTACAGGCTATTTTAATAAATTCAGATTTAAAATTTGAATATTTAGAATCAATAATTCAAAATCACCAATTATCGATAAATCAAGGATACTTGATTCCAAATCAATTATATAAAGTAAATCTACCAACTTTGTTCAGAAATGAAAATTACAATTATAACAACTCAACTATATTTGAGAAATTGAATTTGATTGAAATCTATCAGATTCCAACTATGATTACACCTGAACCCATTGAATCTAATCAAAATATATTCAATTTATTATGGAATCTACTACATAATATCCATTATAATAATGAACAAAACATCAAACACTTGATTATACCCGGTTTTGGAACTGGATATGGTGGAATTAGTGAGTTTGATTGCAGTAAATTAATGTTATTCACTATATTCTTGTATAATTCAAAATTGGATCATTTGAAAAAATCATTATTAATATTATTTTTTCTCAATAAAGATTATAAAAAATTTGCAATAACTCGTCATTTAAATGAATTAGAAAGTATATTAACTGACTTTGGTAAAGAATATAAATTCGATAACAATGGTAAGAATAATCTTGTGATGGATTTTGATATATTATTCAAATGTATAAAGCTATGATCATTATGTAAGCAGGAACGCGTATTTCAAATGTTTACGATAGAAGTCTAAATTTAACTTCTAGAATTTTGTCTCATCTTTTTCTTTTCTTTTCTTTTTTTTTCGTTTTTTCTTATCTACATAATAATAATAATGACAATCAAATTACCTTATACATTAGGATTCATTCGTTGTAAAGCAACCAATAAAATATTGTTACTAAATAGGAATAAACTGCCATGGATGGGGAAATGGAACGGTGTCGGGGGGAAATTAAATCCAGATGAATCACCACTAGATTGTATCATACGAGAAACTGAAGAAGAAACAGGGTTAAATTTAACAAATTTCATAAACAGAGGTATATTAACATGGGAAATCAGGGATGATAAACAGGAAATACACGAGGAAACTGGTGGGTTATATTTATTTACTGCTGATATCAGTGAAGAACAATTTTTGAATTATAGAACTCCGTTGGTTTATGATAATGAAGGTATTTTAGATTGGAAAGATTGGGATTGGATTCTTCACCAGGATAATTTAGGTGTTGTTGATAATATAAAAATCATATTTGGTCATTTATTTTCAAGTAAAGAAAGTGATTTATATACGGTGAAATATGACAATAATAAATTAATTAGTTGTACGTATTATCCTGATGAAAATCCAATTATGTAAGAAAATAGAACATGTTATATAATAGAATAGAATAGAACTAGAAATAGAATACAGCAGTAATGTTGTTACTGTGGCTGCAATTGATTTTTTTCGTGTACAATATGATAATATTAATAACGAGTAAATTAAGCGGCTGCAAAAGATGATTCAAATAGGTGTCTATATCGACTTTTCAAAACAGTTGAATATTTCACATCGAAACAGTTTATCTGTACAATTTATATATCTTCACCTTTTAAAGTATACTATTTATAAAGAATCAATGGATTTTTTTCTTTGATAACTATTTAATCTCTTTCTGCTTTTAAATTCACGCTAAACTGTTTGGCAAATTATAATAATAGATATTATTGATCTCCATTTATATCCTATATAATGTGATCAATTGGGTGACGAAAGAAGAATAAGGAAGAATACTAAACAATTAAGAGCTAATATTTTATTTCTACACCTTTTTTTTTATAGTAATATATATTAGGTAAAAATATTTAAGCTATCTAGTCTAACCTACCACTGTCTTAGCTGAGATTAATATTGTTTTCATTGTTTTTAAGCATTTATTTTTCCTGTTTTTGACTATTCTAGTTTTTTCCTAATTATATCAAAATTGTTTTTGCAACCTTTTTGAATGACATGAAGGATTTTTTTAAACAAATCAATATTCATGAAACATGTCTGATTTCTTTCCACTTTCAGGAAATCCATACTTTGGATGTAGTTTATATAACCGTATACCTGCTGAATTAACTGGTCAAATTTATAAAAAGTTGAATTTAGAATTTCCTAGCGAAATTGTTGATTTAATATTTGAATATGTTTGTTTTTTACATCATTCAAGAATGTACGGTGGAAGAACATTTTATCCAAATCAAAAGAAGAAGAAGAAGCGTTATAGGAAAAACAGAGAAATCAATATTTCAAGCGTAGTATAATAATATTATGATTTATCAATTAGTGTATTTCATTGGCTTATATCAATTAGTACAAACTAATTACTCATTAGGAGCATTTAATTCTATTTCAATTATAAAAATGTTATATGGTGACACATTCTAAAAGAGTCTTGTTTTAAAGTAATTAAAATTGAATATTCGAGTAATGATATAAATATATAATACTTTTAATTAATTGTCTAAAATTAACGACGAGAATAACTTTGAAATTAATCAACAGCGTTTCTATTTTAATAAACTTGCGTTTCTAGAAATGAATTGAAATATCTGTTTAATAATCGGATTCAGAGTTTCTTTTTTAACAAAATTTCTTTATATAATTTTTGATATCTAAAGTAGTCCATGATCTAATCAGCGCCACAACTGAATAACCAAGTTTTTTTTGGATGCCAGATTCAAGGATTAACGTTGATATTAATCAAATATAGAGTTTACATTGAAAAGTTCATTTCAAGAGATGTGGTTTTTAACAAAATATATATTATCTTCTAAGTAGTCCATAATCTTGCGGTACCATCAGCACCACAACTGAATAACCACGGTTCTTTTGGATGCCAGATTAAATCCAATATACCGATTTGATTGATGATTTTATGACCAGTTAATTTCTTCAAAGGCACCAATAATGGATTTGTCATTAAATCGTCATAGACGGTTCCATGGAAAATATGAATATTTCCATCATCAGACGCACTTGCAAACAATGGATAATTGCCTTTATGAAATTTAATTGAACGTACTGCTTTTTCATGATATCTTAACGTTTTATAAGGAGTTTGGGATAAATCCAAATCGTGCCACAAGACACGTTTATCATAACTCGAAGCTAACAAGTTATCACCTCTTGGATGGATATCAATAGTTGATAATAATCTTACACCGGGTAATAATTTCTTGATTAATGTTTGTTGGGACAAATCATAAATCTTGATTGTTCTTTGTGAAGCTACAAATAATTGTGGTTTGAAAGGATGGAATTTTGCATCCATTATTATACCCTTTGATTTTTTAAATGGAGATTGTGAAAGATGTTTTGATAATTGATGTATTAAAACAGCAGTGTTTTTAGAATCCGGTGAAACTGTAACGAAATAATCACCTTTTCTATGCCATGATAATTTTTTAATTGTTTTTTTACATTGAATAATTGCAGATATACCTTGTTGTTGTTGTATTTGATTTGGGGCAATCCAAGTAGATACATCTTTCTTAGTAGTTATAGCTTCACTTTCTTCTTCTTCTTCTTCTTCTCCTCCATCATTTTCAATCTTTAAATCTTGTTTTTTGTTACCAAATTTATCATAACCCCAACCGGATTCGATTCTCAATTTACCAGTATTTTCAATTTCAAAGCCGAAAATTGGAGGTACTATTAAATAAATATTTTCGCCGCATGTGGCAGCCAATATACCTGTTGATTTGTCTGGATTCCATTCTAAAGATTCGATTTTATCATCGGTGTTAATATCTAAATTGATCAATTGAATTTTATAAACTTGTCTACCGGTCAAGACTTCCCATATTCTAACACTACCATCGTCTGAACCCGTGGCCAACCATAATCCCTGTGGATCTATACTTATAGTTCTGATTTTTTCCAGGTGTCCTTTATAAATAGTTGAACAATATATTGGAAATGGTTTCAAATCTTTTGGTGAAGGTAATTCGGGTATTAAAGAATCAGGATCGATATTCAATTTATTATGACGTATTCTTGGGGCTAAATATAAATCAAGCAGTCTTTCAAATCTTTCTCTAATATTTTCTTGATATCCAGGTACTTGTCTTAAAGAATTGTATTTTTGAGGAATAAAATTTCGTTCTCTATCAACGGGAGCAGTATTTAAATAATTTTCTTTTTCTTCGTCATTTAATAGATATTCTTGTGGGGGGTTATAACTTTCTTCATTTGTTGGTGGAGGTAATTTTGGAGCTCTCAAGTTCATAATATGATGATCAGGAACTTCAACTTCATCTTGCCATAAATCAAAAGCTTCTTGTTCATCTTGTTGTTCTTTTTCTTTTTCATTTTCTTTTTTCAAAGAAATTCTACCTTCTCTTATAGCTTTAACGATCTTCATGACTCTTTTAGCTTCATGTTTTGAAGGAACAAATCTTCTTTTTGGTTCAGGAACAGCGGTTAATGGCATTATTTCTTGATCTTTTGTAAACCATTCAATCAAAGGTTCATATGGATTTATATTTTCATCGGTATTTTCATTCTTTTGGATTTTTTCAATCAATTCCAATTCTTCTTTTGTTAAATTCAATGAAGTACCGGTATTTTGATCTAATAGCCCGGTCCAACCTTGTGGTAATTCAATCGATTCTAATAATTGATCCAACGCGGAACCTTTAGCTGGTCTCATTATTCTTTTCCCATTTATGTCGTATCCTATATGGGGCATCTCATCATAGGCTGAAATTGGTATGTTTCCAATAGTATTGAAATTTTCAGCATCTGAATCATCTGAATCATAAATTGGTTCTATTTCAGGCTTGATTATTCTTAATTTCCCATCGGAGTAAGTTGTAGTTTTGAATTTGGATTCATTTGGGTCTTGAACAGATAAGGAATTGATTTTTATACCTGATAATGAATCTCGATCGTCTTTAGGTTCATCTGAAAACTCATCACTTGAATCTGAAACATCATCTTCTTCTTCTAATAATAATTTATTCAATTCTTCTTCAGAATCGAAATCTGCATCTGAGGGTGGTTCTTCATTTAAAATTTCACCTTGTGGATCATCAGAAACGTCTGAAAATTCTTCTTCTTCTCCTTCTTCTTCAGAGTCTGATCCACCATCTAATAATCCGTCAATTTTGAGTTCACCTTCACTATCGTCATCTCCGTCTATTTCTTCTGGCTTTCTTTTCTTTATTTCCTTAGCCATCGTTAATGAGTTGTAATAATATATATTTTTTTTTTTTTAGTCTCATCTCAAAATGTATTTTTTTTTTTTTGCTCATGAATTCGATTAAACGTATAAATGAAATTAATCAAAAGGAATTAAATTCAAAAACCACATATAAAGCGTCGTGGCATTATGAGTATCGAGATACGAATTATATATATATAGGTAATATTCCTTTTCATTTCAAAGAGTTGGATGTATTAAGAATATTTAGTCAATTTGGAATACCGACACATTTGAATTTGATTAAGAATAAAGAGGAGAGTGGTAAGAATAAAGGATTTGCCTTTTTGAAATATGAAAATTTCAAAAGTTGCATATTGGCAATTGATAATTTGAATGGGTTGAAAGTGAATGAACGGTTTTTAAAAATTGATCATAATTATTATAAAGTATATGGAAATGATAAAGAGGATAATTATTTGATAGATTATGAAAAGATTTTAAAAGATATGGGCGAGGCGATAGAGGTTAAATTGATAAAGGGAAATAAAGAGAAAGAGAAACCCAAGGTTGAAGAAACTAAAGAAGAGAAGGTGAATGAAGTTGTGGATGAATTTGAAGACCCAATGAAGAGCTTTATAAAGTGTAAACAAGATAGAGTTGCAGAGTTCAAGGAGAGTTCAAAGTTGAAAAAAGTTGTGGATGAATTTGAAGACCCAATGAAGAGATCTATAAAGTCAAAAGAAAACAAGGTTAATGAAGCAAAGATCATAGATGAAGACCCAATGAAGAATTTCATAACAGACAAGGGTAAGGAAGGTGAGGTCATAGATGAAGACGTTGTAAAGTCAAAAAAGAAAGATCAAAGGGCTGAAAAACCAATTGATACTACAAATAATCCACCTTCATCCATTGTTGATTCAGTTGATCTGAATAAACGTAAAGTTGACAATGATTTTAAAGACCCCCTACAAGAATATATCAAACAGAAACAACAGACAAGAAACAAACGTCACAAAAAATGAAAAAATATACACTCTATTGTCTATTAAGAAACAAACGTCACAAAAAATGAAAAAATATACACTCTATTGTCTATTTTTAAAGTAATAATTTTTAAATTCTTCCTTCTCATTTATACTCAAATCTTTGACTGAATTTAAGGAGTTTAATTCAAATGATTTTCTAATCCTTGTATAATCCAATTTTTCATATTTATAAATTTTCAACTTTATTTGCTTGTTGGACAAATTGGTCAATAATTCATACAAATATTTAAACTTGTGGATATATGGAATTGACAATGTGAAATAATTGGGATACAATTTATAAATCAAACATTTTATACTAAAGTTTTCCACTTCATATTTTGGATCCAAATTTATAAATGGTAATATAGATTTATTATTCGACGAAGTGCCTTCTAATAAAATATACACGATTGTATTTTTAAATTTCGATAAATCATTAATCAATTCCCCCCTGATGGAATTGTCAAATGTGTATTTCCACAATTGAAACGGAGTATATTTGAATAAACACCCAGATTGATCGGGAATCAATATTGTTATGTTTCCATTCGAGAACAATTTGAACAAAAACCCATCTAATGGACTTGTATAATTTGTGATTATCAAATCTCCAATATGAGGTTTACAAGTTTCCAATTTATCGATTTGAGATCTTTTTATTCCATCGACTGAGAAATCAAATTTGAATCCGAATAAAACATGTATGATGAATTTTAATAAAAAGTCAAGTTTTGTTAATGAATATAAAAGTGTGAAAAATATGAAAAATGGAAGTTTGATTAAAAAAATAGGACTCGATGATAAAATTGATAATATGGATGAATTTTTATTACAAAACGTTGGTATTTCAATTGGCATAAATGGTGATATACCAGTGCCTTTATCTCTCCAACTAGAAAACTTTTCCATAATAAAAAAACTGAAAAATTTGAAAAAGAATGACGATCAAATGTTTCAGAAAAAAGATTCATTGTTATATAACCTATATTAAATAATATACAAAAATTAAATAAAAACTAAAACATCATATAAAAGAAATAAAATATGAATTAAAGAAGTAAAGGATTTGTGTGTGTTTGTTTGTTTGTTTGTGTGTGAATTGATTTTTGTTCAATCTGTTTATAATTCTTGAGAAGCACCGGCTTTTGGTTTTTTAGCTGGTAATAATGATTGATGGATGTTTGGCAAGACACCACCTTGAGCAATTGTAACGTGACCTAACAATTTATTTAATTCTTCATCATTTCTAATAGCCAATTGTAAATGTCTTGGGATGATTCTTGATTTTTTGTTATCTCTTGCGGCATTACCTGCTAATTCCAAGATTTCAGCAGCTAAATATTCCAAGACAGAAGTTAAGTAGACTGGAGCACCAGAACCGATTCTTTGGGCGTAGTTACCTTTTCTTAATAATCTATGGACTCTACCGACTGGGAAAGTTAAACCAGCTTTAGCTGATCTAGTAGTTGATGCTTTTTCTGAAGAACCTGCTTTACCTTTACCACCTGACATTGTAATAATATAATAAATAAATTAATTAATTTATTGAAGAATAAATTTATAGAAAGAAAAGAAAAAGGAAAGGAAAATGTTATGAAAAGTTGGTGGGAATCAAAAGATATTTATAAAATGAATATTTTTTGTGTGATGTGGATTCATGAGATAATAATAATAGTAGTAATATTACTGCTACTATACTATTGTGTATTGTGTGTGCAACAACAACAACAACTATTAAGAGAGAGAGAGTGTGTGAGAGAGAGAGAGAGAGAGAGTAAAAGAGAATGGACGTGTGTGGTACAAAAGTGGTAGAGAGAAGGAGAGAGAGAGGGAGTGTGATGTAGCAAAAGAGTAGTTCACGTGATATGACAGTGTGGTAGTATTGTTATTTGGTGTATGTCTCAGCACGCCCACCGTAAGTTTCAGTACGGGTAGCGTCAGAGATCAAGAAAAAAAAATATTCTATCAATTTCGCGTGTCAAAACAAACAAACAAACAAACAAACAAACAAACAAACAAACAAGCAGATAGACAGAGATACGTTGATTGTGTAATAGGGAGGGATTAATGGTAGAAAAGAAGGTGTATTTGTAGAGAGAAGAGAGGGGAGGAGAGCTAGGAAAGTAGTAAGTAGTAACTATAGTAACTATAGTATTGAAACAGTTGCACTTTATAGAGTTGATATAGGAGAGTATAGAAACTGGCCACAGATACACGAACAACAACAACAACAACAACAACAAGTACACGACTAATAAAACAAAACTGGAGAGTGAGAAAATACAAGCACTTGAGTGGTGCACGCCCTTCCTCTCTCCCTCTCTCTCTCTCCTACTCTCTCTCACTCTCTCTCACTCTCTCTCTCTCTCTCTGTTGATTCACATTTCACACACAAAGTTTTAAAAGGCAAAAAAAAAGTTATAAATAACAAACAAGATCCATTTTTTCAATTTCATATTTTTCTCTTCTTTTCTTCATCAAACTTTTTTTTATCACCCACATCAATCTAAACTACAATGGCACCAAAAGCTGAAAAAAAACCTGCTTCAAAAGCTCCTGCTGAAAAAAAACCTGCAGCTAAAAAAACTGCTTCTTCATCTGAAGGTACTAAAAAAAGAACAAAGGCTAGAAAAGAAACTTATTCATCATATATCTACAAAGTCTTGAAACAAACCCATCCAGATACTGGTATTTCACAAAAGGCTATGTCAATTATGAACTCTTTTGTCAATGATATTTTCGAAAGAATTGCTTCTGAAGCTTCTAAATTGGCCGCTTACAATAAAAAATCAACTATATCCGCAAGAGAAATTCAAACTGCTGTTAGATTGATCTTACCAGGTGAATTGGCTAAACATGCTGTTTCTGAAGGTACAAGAGCTGTTACTAAATATTCATCTGCTTCAAATTAGATTTAATTGATCTTTTTTTTTTTAAAGCTTTTTTACTTCTTTAGTTCATTTTACAAATTTTTAAATTAATTTTTGTAATGATGTTTTAGTTTTTTATTTAATTTTTTATGTATATTATTTAATATAGGTTATATTATTTTTGAAAACTTTTTATATAATTATATATTTTTCTCTATCTAACTATTAGTAAATTTATTAAACTTAAGATGTTGAATAAATGGTATAACCAAAATGTGTGTCGATTACCATAGATTAATGAATAAAATATAAAATAACATAAATAACTTATTATCAACTTGTTATATTTTGATAATTTCGGTAATTTCTCCAATTGATTATTCTTTTGAACTAGTAATAAAATCGGTAAAATGGATAATAGATTATGATGAGAACTAAATGGAGTTTTCCAATTGATTGATAAGTTATGAATGAATACAATTAAAATTGGAATATTTATAGGCAAGACCCATAGCATTATGATTAACCAAGAAACTTGATAATTAAAAGTTATTGAATTGTACGATTTCAAAACATTGATGATTTGAATTATACAACATATTGTATATACAACTTGATATGGTATATATATGGGTATTAATAATATTAAAAATAACGTCAAATATAATTTATATCTTGAATTATTTGAAGAGGAGCTTGTCATTCTTTTTGTTATGAAATTTAATATGTAACAAGATGAAATAATCAAATAATAGGTTAATATTAGTATGAAATTTGATATAAAGTATAGGATCAATCCAATTATTGAAAAATTCAGTTGTAAACCCAAATAAAATGAATTTAACTTATAATCATTAGTTAAACTAAGGTTAATTTCATTATAATCCTGTAATACCACTGGGTCGATTATATTTAAAATAAACGGAATCAATTTGACTATTGGATTGAGTGAAATTAATAACATTATAATATAAATGCCAAATTTTGAATTGATATAAAGTAGACAATTTATAAATGTTGGAAATTTATCAAATTTTAAATATTGAAATATCATGATTAAGCTTATAATTGAGATTATCATAGATATTAAAGACAATCTATATCTTAAAATTAACAATTTAAAACTTGACAATAAATCAATTTGAATTGAGATTTTACAATTTGTATTTGTATTCAACCAAATTTGTAAATTCATTCCATGATTTTTGTTTAGTTTAAATGGAACATATGGTGATATACTATGTAAGGATAATTTATAATTTTCAAATGGTTTTATATTTATATGCCATTTTGTTTCAAATGGTTCTTCCACCCATTGTCTAATAAATGTGTTATAAAATTTATCATCATCATCATCACCTTGTTGATAATCGAGTTTTAAATTATATACAAATAAACTATTCCACGCATTTGCAATGTTTAAATTGAATGATAATGGAACATGGTGGTCTTCTTTATTAGGTATGGTTATTGATTTCGTGAATAATAAACTCCCATTTAAATGATAATCTATATCTTTATCAAATTGATAATAAATATCATCCTCATTTTTAATCAAATATTCATATTCATTAATTATATTTGAAGGAATGTTCAATACATGCATTGGTTGTTGATCTCCACCTAATGAAGAATCTGAAATTAATAAATTTCCAACTGATTTAGGCACGATATTTGAATTTAAACTAATACATTTCTGTAATTTACATAATTTCACATCGAATGAATTCAATGAAATTAATGATAATCGATTATTAACTTTGTTCAATTGAATACTTTTATTTTCATCATCTTTTGGGACATAATCATCATAATCTTTAATTCTCAATTGTTCAAATCCAGTCATGAAATTCTTTTTAAATATCTCCATTCTTTTCTCTAATGAATAAGTCTTTGAATTTATTTTTTTATTTACAATTTGTAATAAAGTTTCTGAAATCTTAGTTCTCAATTGTGAACACCACACAATTGCCAAATGATCAATGGGAGTCCATACTTGCGGTATACCAGTTGTGAAAATTGTGAATCCATTGGTTGGGGGTATTAGGAATCCTAAAGTTGTGTAATCTGCAGGCAAGGTGGTATCTGTTTCACCACCAGTTATAGAAATCAATGAAACATTTTCAAGTCTTTTATTTGCCAATTTTGAATATTCATTTTTCAAAGGATTATTAAACCCCAAATACCAAAATTGATCAATTGCATTATAAATTCTTAAAATGTCACCATCAAAAGTCAACGGGGCAGCTGAATGCGGTGAACTTAACGTTATGATTGTGTTTATAGAATCTTTGATATAATTGGGCAACGTGATCATCAATCTAGCTACTATCCCCCCCATTGAATGACCGATTATTATAACTGATTTCGGAGGAGGAGGAGGAGGAGGAGGATTGTCATTGTTGTGTTTATATAAATCGAGTATGAATTTAATTGCATAATTTAAATATTCACCTTGGTCTAAGATTGTTCTACCGTGAAATGCAGTGAAATCTTCATTGAAATCAGCGGTGAAGAAATCCAATTGTTGGATATTTTCATTCATCCTTTTCATTTTGTCAAATTGTTCGAAATATAAATTCGAACATTCTGATGCAATAGATCTTGCTTGTCTATAACTCCCCGCATTTCCTGGAACAAACAACACGGGGATCCCAGTTAGAATTTGATTGGATTCTTTGTTCTCGTTGGGCAATTCATCTTGTTCTTGTTCTCTATATAAATATAATGAATATTTCGATGCTAATTTCGTATACGATTCATCAAATGATTTGATTCTAGCATAGGATGGACCCATCCATACCGGGCGACAACTTGGGATATCTGGACCGGAATTAGATAGATTATAACTATATATGATTAATGTTATGAATAATCCACCGATGAATAATAAATATTGTAAAACATATTTTGGATGAAGACGTAAGTCCATAACGCATAGAAGAAAGAAAAAAAAAAAAAAAAAAAAAAAAAAAAAAAA